>JAJOOS010016066.1:0-75094 GCA_029582725.1 Solanum chiquidenum
CATATTACAAAGAACAATTTATTATTCACATATAATACAAATTTTATTGATGGATAATACATTTATCACACATTTTAATACACTTATAATACAATGTGTCAACTTCTTACCAAACAAGCATAATATATTTTTAAAAACAGTTATAATACATATATATTGCATACTTAATTCACTTTTAATACATATTGCAGATTTAACATAGTATTGTTATGTATTGCTATAAATGGTAATAAATAAAAAGTATCGCTAAAATCAGTAATTATTTATTAAAAGACTCTCATCTAAGTAATTTTTCCTTCTTATTATGACTATTGTTTAGGATGATTTATAGGTTATCTATAGTATGTTGGCAAGACTTTCTCCATTTCCGTATTTCTTTCTCTTTACTGCTTTGGTCTGTATTTTCCTTGAGTTGAAGGTCTATCGGGAACAATCTCTCTACTCCAAGGTAGTGATAAAGTCTTCGTTCACTTTATCATCTCCAGACTCCACTGTTGTTGGATTACACTGGGTATGGTGTTGTTGTTGCTATTGTCTTCTTGTAGCATTTTTATTGTGGACTCTAAAAATTGTGAGACTGTACGTACTACTTCCCCAACTCCCTACGGTGGGTTCCGTAAAAGTTCCACAAATAGATCGTTCGAAAATCATATCACCAAAATATTCATCGGTTAACACACGAAAAATTAAGGAAAAAATGCCTAATTCCTGTAAATTGACCCCTAAATGTCCAAAATGGACTCTAAAAGTTGTGAGAAAGTATGTACTGTTCCTCCAACTCCCTACAGAGGGTTCTGTAAAAGTTATGCAAAGAAATTGTCCGATCACAAAATATTCATAGGCTAGTCCATGGATTAGGCACGTTGTAGTGCCGGTAAGGTTTTTTTGGAATTTTTTTATGAGGACCACCGTAATGAGTTAGGAGAGCATTACGTATAGTCTTGCCATTTTTTTAAGGCATAGTTTTGCATTTAGGGGCCAACTTTTAGGAACTACACTACTTTCTTGATTTTCATGTGTATTTGCCCATTGATTTATGAGTACCTTTGTAATGAGTTGGGGAGCATTACGTACAGTCCCACCATTTTTTCACGCATATTTTCTCATTTACGAGCCAACTTTTAGGAATTACCCGACTTTCTTAGTTTTTCGTGTGTATTAGCCCATGGATTTAGCGTCTCGGAGCCTCCCAAATTTTTTTTATAAAAAGACTTTATAAGGATATCCGTAATGAGTTGGGGAAGCATTACGTACAGTCCCACCATTTTTTCCAGGTATATTTTCGCTTTTACGAGTATTACGTAAATGATTTAGTGGAGCATTATGTAATACACGAAAAACTGAGAAAATCACTTAATTCTTGTACATTGGCTCCTAAATGTCCAAAATGGACTGTAAAAATTGTGAGACGGTACGTAATACTCCCCCAATTCCCTACGGAGGGTTCTGTAAAGGTTTCACAAAGATCGTTCGGAAGTCATATCATAGAAATATTCATGGGCTAACACACGAAAAACTAAGAAAATTGTCTAATATCTGTAAATTGGCCTCTAAATGCCTAAAGTTGACTCTAAAATTTGTGAGACTGTACGTACGGTTCTGTAAAGCTTTCGCAAAGAAATTGTTCAAAAGCTATATCACCAAAAGTCCAATAGAGTCTGAGCAATAGATAGTTATCAATATCTAGAATGAGACTTACTTTTAACATACTGAATTTTACTGATGTATTTTCTCAAAGTGACTTGTCTCTAGGAGAAAAAACAAGGAACAAGATTCACTAATCATCCATCAAGAGGAGAATAGCAACAAGTAAGACATACAACAGCTTCTTGGGCAACAGCATCTCCAGGGAGTGACCAACAGCAATCATCAGCGGAAATCGGCACTTGTCGTCCGATGGATCCTCATCAGTCACCACAGCCAGGCCATCAAAATCACAGTCCCAACTGTTCTGATTCTTGAGCTGATAGTACATGTTAAAAGCATAGGAGGCATTCCCTTCTGTGCTAAGATGGTTACAGGACGAGCCATATCCCAAAGCCGTGCAATCTGAAAGACTGCACGCGTAATCGATGTTTTTTGGTAAGTCTTCTGCATTATCTACATCTGTTACCACGTTTTCTGGTTTAAGTATACACCATCTTTTGTGCATATAGTTTACACCTTCTACTGCAACCAACCCTTTATCCTTCTGCATCCTCCCGGATAAATCTAGCTCGTATTTAGGCTTTCCATCGAATTCAAACATTCCCCAGTGCCTCTCAAAGTTACCTGGAGCAATGCTTTTAGCATTCTCATCAATGAGGCTGAATAAATAAACCTCTATCTTCTTGCCCTTTCTTGCAGGAGTTCCTTGTTCACTCAAACAATGTTTGATCAATCCTTGGTTAAATCTCATAGCGTTTCCGATATTAGCATTCTTGTCTCCATCTGTTGGCCAACCTACTTCTCCTACTACGATTTTCATGTCAGTGAAACCAGCTTTCTTCAACGACCATACAAGTGTATCGAAATTGGCATCAAACACGTTCGTGTAAACATAATCTCCATCTCTGACAGGCTTGTTTGAGCCATCAAAGAAGGCAAAGTCTAATGGAAAGTAGATGTTCCCATATAGACTGAGGAAAGGATAGATGTTAACAACGAAAGGGGCATCATTCGAATACAGATATTGGACAATCTGGAGGGTTAAATCGCGCACTTCTGGCCTGAAATCACCAGCTGAGGGTACCTGATTTGACTCAGGGGAGAAGTAAATGTCTGCATTGAAAGGGATAGTTGCTTTCACCTTTGCCCCTAATCCAGCTTTGTTGATGGCTTCTTGAACATTTTTCAGTGCTGGTAATATGTACTGCAGGTACGTCCCGTTGTACGTTCGGAGAAATGGCTCATTTCCCACTGCTACATACCTACATTCATTTGAGAAATGCTATGTAGAAATTCAAACAAAACTTCACTGATAAAGCAAATGAAATTACTTCAAGTTGCAAACACAACACAAATGGATTCAATTCCTCTAAGTCCATGTTCCCCTTCCCTTTCCTAATCTTCCTATGTCCTACAATTACACCTCAGTCTCAAATAAGTTGGGATCGGCTATATGAATCCTAAGTAATATGTTTTTGCATTTAGGGTGTGTTTCGTTAAAAAAACCTGAAAATTTTCTCTAGGAAAACAAGTTCAGTGGAAATAAGGAATTCGGGTTTCATAAGAAGTATTTTACATTGAGATTGTCTCCTTCGCACCCTCCAAAACATTTCACCCCCATAGCTTCCATCCCCATCTCCCAACCCCAGTTCGCTTACATTATATACAAATGCTGAACAATATTTTCTGCATACTTAGCAAACACATGAAAATAAGTAAGAAAACTACTAATTTTTTCGAGAAACATTTTCTTTCATAGCAAACACACCCTTAAGCTCAACTCAACAACAAAAAACTTTGAATAAACTAGGAGAATTACTAACTACTACAACAACAACATATCCAGTGTAATCCACAAGTGGGATCTGGAGAACGTTGTATGTACACAAGTACACATTTCCGAAGGTAGAAATGTTGTTTCCAATAGACTCTCGACGCAAGTAAAGCAAAGGAATACTAAGAACTGATTTAAAAATGAACCTGATTTTGACTCCATGAGGATAAGCATAAGCAGAGACATTAGCTTCAACCCAAGAATCAGCAATTATAGGATTAGAACTCAAATCCTTCAACATATAATTAGGAATTGCAAGCATTACTTCAATTTCAGTACCAATTAAAGCATTCAAAATCACTTCATCTGCTTCAAACAGTTTCACTTTATCAAATCCATTTTCTATCAACATCTTCACAACACTATTTGGGGGTAATTGGTGAGTTGCCATTGTACCCCAGTTCACTCCAACACTCCCAAAACACCTTAAAAACATACCCATAAATGCAATTCCAAAAATATATAGAATCAAGAAATCATCCATATTTCGATTACCCATTACAAAATTTCAATTATCTACAACCCCTTTAATGAATCTTGAAATATTGTATGAAAAAAAACTGATTTTTTTTCTTTTTAGTTTGAAGAATATGAAAATAAGGTGAAAAGTTCACAGGGGAGTGAAGGGAATCTTGATTCTGTTATTCCTTACAACAGCCATTTCGCGCGGCTTCTAAGAATTGTCAGAACTATATAGAAAGTTTGTTAGTGTTCTTTTATTCTTACACAATAACACGTTGTTACGTATCATTTCATAATATATCGTATTGTATTATATTATATTAATGAATTGAATATGTGGAACTTTGGATGATTACATCGTTTTCCGTCGTTTCATTGTGTTATTACACCAACATTATGAAGAATAAGCTTACAATATTACAGAGAAAACGTAAGGCGTATGATAGAGGTACTACTAGAAAAAAGGTAAGCGCGTAGAGTAAAATAGAATTATTGAATAATAAGTATTAGGGCAATATGGGGGGTCTGAGGTTCGAAACCGCATGCATGCTTTTTTAATTGTGCTCGACGTAAGGGGCTTGCGTGATACGATTTACCTCTCATGTATGATTTATGGACTATTACACTACAATAGAAATTTACCTTGTGCATACCTGAAGGATAGCCATTGCGGATTCCCTTGTCATACAAAAAGTACAAGCAACGGAAAAAAGATAAGGTAATGGCGTGATTACACCAAATCTATTGTTCCCAAAACTGCACTTTTCATCATTACATGATAACAAATTTGGCAATATAATCCAATAAATTGCCAATAACTGAGTCTCTCTGTCAAAAAGTCTTTCCGACCCTTGAAAATGAAAAAAATATTCTGATAAAGAGCGCTTCCTCCTTTAACGAGCCTTAAACATGCAAATTTCAGAACCAAGTGAATTCCAAATACCAAATGGTTATACCCAGGAAAAAATAAAATAAAAAGCTAAAGCAAGCTATGAACATATACATATATAAACATATCATAATGAAGCAAAAAACAAACTAGATATGAGATCTAGCATCATACACAACCAAGCTTAGTTGCTCAAAGGAGGAAGACCCTTTTATCTCCTCTTCCCTTTAGGAACTCTGCTAAAAACACCATTAAATACATAGGAATAACCAACTTCAGACATCAAGAAAAAAACAGTTTTGCCTGTTTCTGTTCTGCTATGCAATCTTACATACAGTTGAATATTTGCATAGGAACGAAAAAAAGGCACACCTTCGCTAGCCTAGTGCTGCCATCGGTTGTGTACTCTTATGGCATGAACTCGTGGGAATAATCAAAATTGGTAGTATATACTATACAGGAATAACATCACCGTCCTGAATATCGTCACAGGTCAAGATGAGACCTTCTACGTAGGTTGGAAGAAGACAACGGAGCCATTGACAGCCTATTGAAATAGGCTCAGGTGGTGGAACAATCATTAGCACGTTCTCTTGACGCATTACAACGCCCATGACACTTACGGTGCTCCCTTCTTTGATGTAACTGTAATTTTTTGAGCAATCAGCAAGAACCTTAGTCTGGGGAAGCTTTCATAAGTTGGAATAAATACATGAGTTTCGCTGAATAAACTCAACTTACCCTTCTTTCAGTCGCATTACACGGTCGTCACTTGAGAGGTTTCGATCAGCAAGCCATCTTAGGAAGTTGGGAGACAACTCACTGTCACTCGTTACATCAACAACTGTTTTTGGTTTTACAAATGGCGCCACCTTTGCTCCATAGCCTGCCTTAACCAGCGCTCTTAATCCAGTCTGGAAGTCTGATATATAGAAATCACCGATATAGTTCTGTTACCAAGAAACATATGTCAGTTTCTCATTAGACAATAGACAACATTTTTTTTGAACTTGGTAACTTCATTAGACATAACATTTGGAATCATGACCAGTACATCATCCTGGGATGAGGGGAAGAGGCAAAGGATCAATTGTCACCACTCGTTATGACCTCTTGGGAGTTGATAGTACAAAATTTTGTATATCAGAAAGTTACGTATCAGAAAGAGTAAACAGGACTGTTGGCTTTAGCAAAATCTGACCGCTAGAAGTCTAGAAATTTCTGAACACTTAACCCTCGAAGTTGGTAAATGATGTTAGTTACAAGTCTTTTTGACTCTATGAACTGCACTGAAGTTTGTTTGCTCAGGCTTGAAGATAGATAGTCCATGCCTTATATGACGTGAATTCCAAAATTTCAGCTTGAAGCTTCATACTCCTTCTGTTTCAATTTGTTGGTCTTACTTTCATTTTTAGTCCGTTAAATAAAAATCCCTATTTCCTTTTTTCCAACTCTTTAATTCCAACTTTCCACATGGCATGTTAAAGATCACAAGATTAAAGGGAATTTTGGTACATTCCACATATCTTTAGTTTGAGACCACAAGATTCAAAAGTTTTCTTTACTTTCTTAAATTCCATGCTAAGTCAAAATCAGACAAACAAATTGAAACGGGGGGTACAACTTGATTCAAGTTCCCATGTAATTTTTTAATGACACCACAGCTTATGGAACCTCGACTATTCCACCAGGTACCTGCTACCTCCCACCAACATAGGTACCGGATTACCTCCCCGAAGCATTTGTATTCAACTTCTAACGAGGATGAAACAATACAAGTATCAATGTAACTATATCTATGCCACTGTTATGTAATAATAACTATTGTACTTAAAATAGCATTCAGAGACAGCTGATACCAATTGACACTGAGTACTGGGATCAAATCAAGAAATACTCAAATAAATGATATACAAACCAACCTCCGAGTGCCTGCGTCCCCATGAAAAGCTACGCTGTCTAGGATTTGCACAATTTCCAACACAGGCTTTGTATTCGTGCAATTCTGTAGAAGCATATACACATCTTGGTATCCGCTGAAAAGAAGTTTCAAGAGGGATACTGCCGCAGGTAACAACCTACAAAAAGAAAAGAACAATTTGTATTACTCCCTAAATAACATCCTTGAAAGTGTGCAGAATTTGGAATGCAAGATCTTTTATGTGTTACAAGTAATTCATTGGTAGTATAATGGTAAACTTTTGATAAGGTAGCATAATGGTAAACTTTATGTGTGCATTTATTTTTTAAAATTTTCTTTGAGAAGCTAAAGTAATTATATACATTAGAATAGCACCAAAGGATGTACTAATACAGCGGTATGAAGTAGCAAAAGAACAAACAACAAAAGTGTTCCCCGTCTAATCTTTGTACGGATTCTAATGTTTATAGAACTGTTTCATTCGTTTACGTGTTCCATCCTACACCATAAGCAAAATAAAAATATACAGTTTCTAAGTGCATTCATGCAAAAACTAAATTGACACCTTAAAAGGAACATTATAAAGTAAAACAAACTACAGGCCGGTCTTTTCCACCTTTACAAACCACTAAGGCTCGACACGGTCTAAAAGTTCTCATCGATGAAAGTCCAGAAGAACTAATAAATTACAATCTAAATTCCAAAGAAAGAATAGAATTCTAGCACAAACTCCAAACATTAAAACATGATTATTTTGTACTTAATAATAAAGAAGATTCAACATGATTTCAACATAAGATTCATTTACATCTTCTGGAGTAGCAACATGGATAATAGAAGATCACAATCGCAGGTTTCAGATTCCCTAGGTTCAATTTCTGCCGTGTCTATTAGAAAAGTGAATTATGTATGACAATACAAACTGAAATTTTGAGGAAATTAGCAAGCACAGAGAGCCATATTTGGAGGCTCGGAGCAACAAGAAGCACAGGGGGAGTACGTAGTGTGTCCAGCTGAATACAGCAAGTCCTTAAATAACACTTGTAACGAAGCTTCCCTTTCCAACATTATTTGCAATTCATGAGGGGTATGGTTCCCATAGCAACTCAAAGATGAAGTCCAAGAAAACGGATTCACTTAATGTAGCAATAATTTAATACGGTAGAAATAGGAAAAGTTTGGGGACACATTTATCTAGATTTTACTCAAACACCATAATATACACACATGTTATACAATAATTGGATTACCACATTAAAAGCTAACTTTTACACCTTTTTTTTACTCTGTTCAGATAAAGAAAAGTCGTTCTCCAATTTTTGGGCTGTTCTGGAGAGTTATTTTTTTCTTTTCCTATTTGTGGAAAGGGTGGATCATATTTGGCAAATGTGCATTTCGGAAAACCACTACATGAGGGGGTTATAGAAATACAATAATAAGACCTATTTATTCATTTTATCAAGTTATTGTGAAAACAGAACTTGATGTCGTTTAAAGAGTGCATCTGGCTAGAGGGGTTAGAAGGGTTAAAAGCAAGCAAGAAAGCAGCATAAGTTCTCCCTGTTTTAGGTAAGATAGGAATCCCAATGAAGACTAAAGAAAAACAACAAATACTTTTTGGATAAAGGAAGCAAAGAGATAATTAGAACCTGAACGCTGCATGCAATTAAAGGACGGCAATGTAAAACAGTACTTATTTTCTTGTATCAGAAGAAAAGAAAGGGCAGCACAAATAAACTTATAAGAAGATAAGAAGTATTTCTCTGTTGAATAAGTAACGAAAGAATAAAAGATATCAGAAAGGTAGTTCTAACCCTCTTATTCCTGTTCATCATATATCTTCAAATATCATCTTTATAGATAACTAACAGTCTATTAAAACTGCATAGGAAGTATATATATTTATCAGCAGCCAGTACATATCCACTTATCATATCATTTTTTCCTTAACTATCTTCTTTCCTTTCCGTCCCTCTTCTCACCTTCTAACTCGGGGATAAGTACACTTAGCGATTTATTCCCCCTTTCTACCACATCATGCTGTCCTAACTCCTATCTACCCACTTTCTAACTCTGCAGCCAATGCTTTGCAAGACTAATACACCAGATAAAGCTATATGCTTTAACTCTTCCTTAAGCATAATTTAGGTGACTTCATGCAAAATCAATTTCGAAGATTCTCCCTCACAACGCGAATCAAAGCTTAACGAAGATCCCACAAGAACAATCAAAGTCATTCCACAACACATGGTCATCATCACCTCCAAGGACAATATGGTAATTGACAATCTTAAAACACCAGATAAAGCTATGTGCTAAAACCTCCCTTAAGCATAATTTAGGTGACTTCAGGAAAAATCAAGAAAATTCTTCTCCAACTCAAATCAAAACTTAGCAAAGTTCCCACAAGGACAAAATTGTAATTGACAATCTTAAGACACCGATAAAGCTATGTGCTTTAACACTTCCTTAAGCATAATTTAGGTGACTTAAGGCAAAATCATTATGGAAAATTCTTCTCCAACTCAAATCAAAGCTTAGCAAGGACAACACATGGTCATTGTCACCTCCAAGGACAATATGGTAAATGACAATCTTAATACTATCATCCAAAGCATCTATCCTACTAATCAACCATAACTACCACCTAATGACAAAATCATTACTATATTTAATAAAACATTTTTACACATTTCAACATCACCAAACCAAATTTAGCAAATATCAAATACAAATCAAAAATAAAATGATATGATTGAATTTTGACATGTGAGTTTGAAATTACCCCAGTAACCTTCACAAACTGTCCATTAACAGCACCTCTAAGCTCAGCATCAGGATATCTTCTTAGAAACTCCACCAAGCCTCGCTCTTTATACGCGTAATTCCATAGCAAGATCATCAAAATTGGAGCTACAGCTGCACCAACAGCCACCAAAATCACGAATTTTTTCACGGTTGCCATCACGAAAGCACCCGCCATTAAAGCCATCATTATCACCACGAATAACACCCACATTGCCACTCTTGAAACATTGAAACCCATCTTTATATCACCACTCAAGCTAGTAACAGAGGAGCCATAGACTATTTTTTTGAACGAAATTGTCGGTTCAAGCTGACCGGACCTCCTACCGGCACTGGAACTCAACGGACCGGAGTAAATGAGACCCGTTGGCTGAATTGGACCGGAGCCGGAAGAGGACTTCTTGGGAATCGGACCGGAATTGGAGGATTTGTGACCACCCATTTGACCCGAATTCGGCCCGGATATTACGGATCCACTGTTATGCTGCGAAGATGATGAAGCCCTCGAAGATGGTTTCTTCAGAATTGGTGGGCCCGTATGGTGGTCCCCACTTGACATGTCGATGCCGTACATTTTCCCAAGCTCGCCGGACTTCTTGACGTCGCCGCCGGTGTACGGAACAGCACGAGATGTAGCTGTGGGTCGTTCCTTTTGCTGTTCGGGTCGGCCCGAGACGAATAACCCGTTTCTCAGCTGGTGTGACCCGATTCGAGAACTCATTTTTTTGTTCTCCCTATGTAGAGAATGAGAAATCCAAAAGCTAAGTTTTGCAGAAAGTGAGAAGCTTTTGAGAGTGAAAGAAAAAAAAAGGAGATGATGAAATTGAGAGTGGAGAGTGTGGGGTGGGGGTAGGGGTAGGGGGTGGGAAGAAACAAAAAGGACATTATAGTCAAAATTAAGTATTTTAAAATAATTATCCCGACGCTCAATAAATAAAAGTTACTCTGAAAAAATAATATGTTAATGACCCGATGCTCAACAGATAAAAGTTACTCTAAAGAATAACATGTTGATCATATAATCGGAAAGTTTAACATCTCGAAGTTGAGTTTCGTGACCTATGATTATAGTAAGATTTAGATAGTTCACTTGTGAAAACAGTACGTTAATTGAGTTCAAACCAATGCGAGACAATTCAAATCATATTTAATGTGGACGTTAAAGTATGGTGAGAACGGTTTGATGTATTGGTTATCATGTCCATAGTGAACGTTGGGCAGTCAAGAATAGAGTGGTCAATATAGTGAAATAGCAAGGATCATTCTCCTTAAATTGAATGTCTCGAGTTTAAATTATTTTGCATGAAGAATATTTAAGAAATATTTGACTATTACGTTTTAAATTCAACATTGAGCATTAAAAAACTTATAAAACTGTATGATTTTTTTTTTATGAGAGCTTTTCATATATTCAAATTAATCTAATCAATAAACTTCGAATATCAAAAAATTAAAGTGGAAAAAAAAATACCAATAGTTTAAGAAGTAAAAAGTTGATCAACTTGACTCATCTCAATGAATGCAATTTAATTATAGTAGTACATATGATTAGAAATGATTAAAGCATAATTAAACTAAATATGGTATATTCACCTCACGCATGCTTTTAATTGTACTAATTAATTCTAATTAAGTACTAAACAATAAAATAAGGGATTAAAAATACAAATATGGACATGTGATTAATGATATTGACATGTGTGTCCCTGTCTATAAATTGTAGTACAACATGTGCGGTCTTTTTCCAATCTAGGAGGTTGCTAAACATATTTTATTTATTTTTAAATTATTTTTTAGGTTGGAAGATTGTTAGTATAGCCCATTCAATTTTTGTTTTTTTTTGTTTGGTATTAATTGATTCACTATTTATATAATTAAAAAAATGATTACTTTTTATGTCTTTATAATTGTTTCTCTATTTTATTTTTTGTGTCGGTAGCAAATAAGCAATTGCCACTTGTAAGACCTTTTTTGTTATTATTAAATGAATAGACTTTTTGTGAAAATAAGTCACAATTTGTATACTAATAATAGAACCTGAAAAAATATTAATTTTGTCTTAATAGGTAATTAAATATAATGTGATCATTTAAAATTAGATTATAATAAAAGCAATTGGACTAATGATATCTTAGTTTGAAATTAAAGTTTCCCAATATGACAAACTTTGAATTGATTAATGAAGTAATGTACTAATTGCTTTTTTGGGTTATGATATAAGGTTAATTTTATTTAAGTTGATGGTCTATCGAAAACAATCAATATCATTTGTCAGAATATTGTTATTGTTGTATTTAAGGCTAATTTATTTATTATACGTGATTATACGATGAATATAAAAGACTGATTAAAAGATAAAAAGGAGATCCACAAAATACTAAAACCAATTTTGATATATTCCTAAAGCCAGTTAGTACCTAAAGAAGCATTATTATTCAACTTTTTCTTAAAACTTTCAATTTGTTAAGTTATTTCAATCACTTTCAAATCTTATGTCCAACAAATGAAGGATAGTCTTTTGCTTTCTTAAGTTAACTAATTAATATGTATAAACACCTTTTAATTCTCTAGTGTAATAAGTTTCTGACATCAGATTCATTGAATCTAAAAAAATAATTATGTGGATCGTGATATATTCAAGTTCATATATTTAAAATATATTCAACTTAGTATTAAAAAAATTTAAAGTCAAACTCATTAAACTAAAATCTCGAATCCTATCTTGATTTAACATGTCATTTAGTTAGATAAATATGATTGTGAAATGGTCAAATTAGTTTGTTTAATTCCTATTTAAAGGGTAAAACGCTCCCTTGTCAAAATTAATTACAATTTAGATCTACAGCCTAAGATCAATAATATTATTTTATTATAGATTAAAAAACAATTTAAAATGCCAGAATTACATTGTTATAAATAAAATAATATCTATTTCTCTGGTCTAATAAACTTGTGAATAATAGTTCCATTTTTAAAAACTTAAATACTTATTATCACTCAATTAATTTCTATTAAATAACATGAGCTAATTATATGCTTCAAATAATAATGTCAAGGACATGACCAACTTGTGGGGAAACCATAATTAAAATTAGGACTAAGAAGTATATTATTTGTACCTTATGTTTGGAATTCAATTAAAGAATACAATAATTGATATCAATGATTAGTAGGACTATAATTGTTAGTGGTTATTTTTCAATTTCATTGTGCTTTTATTGAAAAATAAAATAATCTGCGTAAATGGAAAATCACATTAATTCAATTAAACAAAACACATTAGAGAATTACAATATAGAATGTGTCATGATCGTAAACTATAATATATATTTTTTGGTTGCGCCTTCAATAAGGATCCCAAAATCGACTATTCGTGCACTTTGCCCTACTTTAATTAGTATAAATTATAGGAACCACATATTATAAGTACTAAATAACATCCTATCCCTTCTAGTTTTCTATTTACCAAAAATCCCTTAAAAATGATGTTTGCGGGATACATAGCGTTGTGCACGGGATACATAGTGTTTGATACATTTCAGTTAATAGTTGTTGCGTTGTGCACATGATACATAAGGTTTGATACATTCTAGTTAATAGTTGTTGCGTTGTGCACGGGATACATAAGGTTTGATACATAGCGTTGTGCACGGGATACATAACGTTGTGCACGGGATACATAAGGAAAATAAGGGATTTTTGAAAATTTTGAAATAAGTTGGGATAAATGAATATTAAGGTAAGTAAAAGAGTGTAGTTAAGTAATTTGTCCCTTTAATTAACCAAACCGGCCTATTGAGATTTAATTGGGCCTCCTTCAAGCCCATATTACATTAGGAGCCTTTAGTATATGGGCCTAGATTCAATCCAAGCCCAATCAAATTCTTCATGGACTATCTACACTTTGTAAAGGACCTCACATAACCACCACTTTTAGTGAATGGCATGGGCCCCATTGGAACAATAGGGTCATCATTACTACATTTATCAAAGAAACTAAATATAATCAAGGTATATCTTTTTGTCCCAAGGATTGAGTTGTCCGTCCATTAAAGCGGTGCATAAGCTAGATTCAAAAATGTCTTGAGATAGATCGGCATGGATTTGTTTTTAAAAAGAACGGACACATATCGGGTGATAATTTTTTTAAAATACCATAATTAAGGAATTGTGATGGAATGAATAAGATCCATCCACCGTTAAATAAAGATCTTGAATTCAGGCCTCAAGTATGTAAAAAAATCCTAGTAGGGAGCTCTTTTCTTTTAATGGACCTTATACAATGCGAATCTAGATTAATCGAAGTCTCAGTACGGATATTAAACACCGAATACAAAACTAAAGAAAATAAAATATGAATTAATCTATGTATAAGACAATGTTAAATGAACCATTTGGTCCCAACAATTTTATTTCATGGCAGTGTCCATAAAGAAATTAAATCAATTTTCCAATGAGTTAAGGTACATTATCCCCACATTGAATAGGAAGTATCATAGTTATAAAAATTCCAAACTAAGAGGATCTGCAAAAATCTTTCTTTGAAGGAATTGTAGGCTGGCTTAAATGCAGAGGAATAATGAGATATATTTTCAATTAAATAATAATGATGTTTGTATCAACTTAATGTACATTAGTTATATATATTTCGAAATTTTATCATATATTTATTATTTTCGATTAATATAAGATATTAAGTAGTTTATATAAGAAACTATATATATGTACTTATGGAGAACAACACAAGGTTGCGGATTTACTAGCTAAGAAAGAAGCAAAAATATAGCAACCCCTCCCGTATTTGCCAATGATACTTAGATAAGCAAATACTCATAATAGCTTCCTACCAAACAATCTAACTATATATATATATATGGACGGCAGAGACACTAATATTTCAAAAATATGACGGATAATATTTGCATACCATTTACGATAGATCGAAAATATATTAGTTCTTTTTCCCTAAAAAGAAATAATTCCCCACTTTACTCCATCATTAGGGATCATTAGTGTTCCACTAGCTCTTCCTTGTGTGACTCAAATCCTCAAATCTATATGAAAGGTGAAAGTGCTCACCATTAGAGCAAATCTCACTTGTCTATTCTCTAAATAGAAGTTGTAGTGATGTTTATATAAACTACTACTCCCTTCGTCCCATTTTATATGATGTACTTTCATTTGGCACAAACTTTAAGAAAAATGGAAAGACTTTTAAAACTTGTGGTCCAAAATGAATGATAGAAATTTGTGTGGTTGTAAATCATTTCATTAAGGGTAAAAAAGACATTTTATAGGCAAATTGTTACTTAAAATAGAAATGTGTCATTCTTTTTGGGACGGACTAAAAAGGAAAGTAAGTCATATAAATTGGGACAGAGGGAGTAATAATTTTTCTAAAATTTGTGACTCTTAACAATGTGGCCACTTTAAAAGGAAAACTTTTTTTTTTCCCTTTTTCTTTCTCTCTGTCAAAGTCTTGAAAAGCTTTAATTTGATCTTTGAACCAAGAATTCACGAGACTTCCCTGAAATCAGTGCTTTGACATTCATCTTTCTCTGCCCCAAAAAACACCAAACTACTCACTTTTCCCAAAATGACTATTGCAAAAGAGTCTTGCCATTCTCACAGACTACTTCTTGAAAAAAGACTATTTTTATGACTATTCTTCTTTCAGTTTTTGTCACCTTGAAACCCCTTTTGTTTTGTCTTCATTATCTATTCCTGTTACATAGCTGTTTCATGTAACTTCTAGTAAAAAAAAAGACTCCATTTTTATGACTATTGAACTCAGTTTTTGTATTTTTAGTAAGAAGACTCCATTTTTATGACTATAGACCTCAGTGTTTGTCACCTTGAAACCCCTTATACCTTAATTTGTGAACTTTAGTAAGAAAGACTCCATTTTTATGACAATTCATCTTTCTGTTTTTGTTACAATGAAACCCCTTTTGCCTTTTCTTCATCATTCATTCCTTTTTCATAGTTGTTTCTTGTAATATTTTTTGGTTTCCATGGGCTTGGAATTTCACTTTCCTTAACTTAATCATGCAAAGTTTTCTGTAATGGAAAGTTCATTTTCTTGGTGTATGGCTTAATGGTTGTCTTTGTTTTTGGTTCTTGTTTGATAGATTCATGAATTTAAGATTACCCTTTAGAACTCATGTTTCTGAATCAGTTCATGCATTTCTTGAAATCAAATCACACATTCAGAAGAAAAATCATCTTCTGAAAGTGTGTATTGAGTTTTGACACTATTTTAACAAAAGTTGTGTTTTTTTTTTTTTTTGGGTCTTTTTTCCATGGCTACTTGTTTTAATCCTTTTAGGCTGACAAGGTCTAAGAGTAAAACATTAGAATTGCCTTCATCATCTTCAAGAACTCAGTGGAGTTCTTGTAATATGGAAGCAATGGATAAGAAAAGATTTGATAGTTTAGAGTCATGGTCAATGATATTAGAATCTGATAATGTTGAAAGTTGGGAAGTTTCTAAAGAGGATCAAGAAGAATGGACAGCTGATTTGTCTCAGTTGTTTATAGGTAACAAGTTTGCTTCTGGTGCACATAGCAGGATTTATAGAGGAATTTACAAGCAAAGAGCAGTTGCTGTGAAAATGGTGAGGATTCCAACTCATAAGGAGGAAACTAGAGCTAAGCTTGAACAGCAGTTCAAGTCTGAAGTTCGTCTGCTTTCGCGTTTGTATCATCTCAACATTGTGCAGGTTGCAGTTACTTGTACTTTCACATTACAGAATGATGATTTTTATGATCTTTTATTGTGTTTACTTGTAATGATAGTTATGCTCTTTTCGTAGTTTATCATGTTTATTTGTATGTGTCTTTATTGTGTGAGGGTGGTGTCCAGGCCGCCTTGCATACACCTTGACCATCCTATAGTGAAGGGGTCAGGAAACCATACTACTCCCGTCGTCTCAATTTATGTGACACTTCTTGCTTCTTGAGATTCAAACTATGTTAACTTTGACCGACATATTTTAAAATGTTTTTTTTTCATCACATTGACACGAGAAGAATTGCAACTTATAGTACTTTTCACATAGTTTTTTGAATATCTTAATTTTAAGTTTAAAATAATGTGTTGATCAAAACCAATTTAGCTTCGAAGATTATTCAAATTGACTCTTGTTAAGCAAAAAGTGTCACATAAATGCAAAGCGCAATTAGAGAAAACATAAACTTTTTTGGTATTTATTCAAACTTTTGAATCCCATTAACTCACTTTAGGTTGGAAGATTGAAACCTTTGAATCTCCATGTTAAAATTCTTGGCTTCGCCACTTTCTATAGTGCACTTGTTTTCTCTTGGTAGCATAAGATGCCTATGTAATTCTTCTCACCAAGACTTAGGAAGACTGAAAAAAGCAGTTTTTGTCTCATGTTTACTTGTAGTCTTATTGTTGGAATAGTAGAAATTTCACTGCATTTAGTACTATGCAAGATGGTTCCCTGTGTTTTAAAATTTACTAGCCTTATTAAACACTTCCAGTGCCTGATCCCCTGTGGAAGCGCAAGCGTTCAGTTTATTATTGTATTTCAAAAAGAATTGACCAACTAAATATACCACACAGATGCCTAGAGAATTGTGACATCACCTGTTAGTAGTAACACATGGTTCTCTTAGCACAAAAACGTTGATGTCTAGTATTTGTCTCGTTTTTAAGGAACATGCTTCTTCGTGTATCGTTTTTCCGTTGTTCTAAATACTTAACTTTCTCTGACCGCTAGCTTATCTTCAGCTTGAATATTCATATGAAAGGCTTGAAAAGGCAGAAATATAATAGGTCTTAGGCCTTGTTCTGATCCGGTGAAGTTCCCTGCATTCCGTCTCTACGAGGATTTTTTTCAAATGCATCTTCCCTCTTTTATGTTCAGTTGTCAAAATTAAAATGCTGTCCACGACCATCAGCGACATCAAAAAGACAGAAATGAAATAGGTGGGCAAGTAGGCACGAGGCTCGTTACCAACACACACTTACTCCAACTCTGCCTAGTAGGTGATGAAGTACTCTGGAGATGAAAGTGAGAACGTCGGAAAATTTTCTGGCATTAGTTAGGGAAGCAGGAAGAGACTAATTCAGGAAGTGATTAGCTCTTTGCATTTCCTGAGAAAAATAGATCAAGTTCTGTGTAATTTGCGCACCTTGACCGTAGTGTAATTCATAAGGAAGAATGATCTTTGATTATTTAAGCTTCCAAAACGGGCACTGGCAGTATAAAAGAAAATATTGTTCATTGAGTAGTTTTGTTGTGTGGGACCTTTCAAGTTTTTAGCTTTGTTTTTGTCTAACATTGGTGAGAGTCCAATGCCCCGAAAACCTAAAGGTTCCTCCGCAAGGTTTGTCCACGGAGGGTGAGTCAGGGCCTAAGATCAGTCTGAAAAGCGTAGTCCATGGACAACATGTGAATATTCAATTTGGATTTTGTAAATTTTTGCATCTCCCGCTGATGCATAATCTACTGTGAAATGATAATTTTTTTCTTACAATATATCTTCTTTATCTACAGTTCATTGCTGCTTGTAAAAAGCCTCCTGTATACTGTATCATTATGGAGTACATGTCACAAGGAACTTTGAGGATGTATCTCAACAAGAAAGAGCCTTATTCACTTTCCATAGAAACTATTCTGAGGTTAGCTCTCGATATATCACGAGGGATGGCGTATCTTCATTCACAAGGGGTGATCCATAGAGACCTCAAATCAAGTAATTTACTTCTGAATGACGAAATGCGTGTCAAGGTTGCAGATTTTGGGACATCATGTCTTGAAACACAGTGCCGGGAAGCCAAAGGAAATATGGGAACTTACCGTTGGATGGCACCAGAGATGATTAAGGAAAAACCTTATACTCGCAAAGTTGACGTCTACAGTTTTGGAATCGTGCTTTGGGAGCTCACAACAGCTCTGTTGCCATTTCAAGGAATGACACCCGTGCAAGCTGCTTTTGCTGTTGCTGAGAAGGTTAGGTTCTAAAGCTGATTCTCTAATAATTGAATTTCTGGCTGACTTTGCTTTTAGACTTCTGCACATATTTTTGTTTTCCGTTTCCCATTCATTGGAAATTTGACGAACTTATTAGCAAGAACAATTCTTCCTCATCCTAAGCTCGATACTTGCCAAGAACTAAAGTGGCCTCCATTTTAACATTTACTTTGGTTACCTGATGATGGGGTCGCTAAATTTTGCCCGTTGTAACTTAAAAGTAGAGGAAGCTTACAAAGCATCTTGTCGAACGAATGACATTATTCAGTACTTTTAGCCAGAAAAATATGTTTTGTTTAGAAGAGTGTTTCTGCACCCCTTCTTATACCAGTCAGTCTCAAGCCTTGAAATAACTTTCCTTCGATGAGTAACCAGCGAAACTCGTTTCTTCTCAGCCATGAGTTGAACTCTAGTTCACTGTTTCAGCCATGACTTCTTCACACAATAAGAGTGTTTCATATGCTGAAGACTTCTCAAGAAAATAGTGGCTATTATTACATCTGAAAAGTTTGAAACCTTGTTGCTTGGACTCTTCAAAAATGCCACTTGTTGCATGTCGGATCCTCCAAACTTAGTGCATTTTTCGGAGAATCCGAGTAACATAGGTCTGGAATGCTCTTTTTCTCATTATTGCTCCTAGTTCTTGATGTATATATGATGTGGGAAAAGGCATGCTTGAACACAGCATTATTACAAATGCATCGCTTAATTATCAAGTGTTCTCTTCTCAATGACACACGAGGTCACTCATTTGGAATAAAACTCCAGATTCCCGATACCTAGCAATAGTCTCCTCTCACTATTTAATGATGGTTTGCGTCCCCTAGAGGCATATAAGCATCGATGAAATGTTCATGGAGGTTTTAGTGTTTCCAAATATAGGACGGTGCATGAAACACAATGATCCTAAATTCAGAACAGGATTATTTCCAAATTTTCGATTATAAGAAGAGAATTCATCTTCAAAATGTTATGGAGAAATAAAAAAGGAGGAGGTCATAGTACTGATTTCTTGTACCTTCATAGGTGGTATACTTTTCTCTATACGAAGTATAATCTTCCTATGAAGGGTGTTCAACTGACCACCCTTCGGTCTAATATAGCTCTGCCACTGGACCTCTACACATTTATAGAGCTAACTTGTCCATTGCCTGACAGAGCCAATAGATATATTGAACTGTTTTTTTCATTTTTATTCAACATTCATCCGTTTTATATCGTTTTTTCATTATTTTACAGAACGAACGACCACCTTTGCCAGCCAGTTGTCAACCAGCACTTGCACACCTCATCAAACGTTGCTGGGCAGCGAACCCCTCAAAGAGGCCAGACTTCACAGACATCGTTTCTGCTCTAGAGAAATACGACGAATGCATCAAGGAAGGCCTTCCATTGACTCTCCATTCAGGACTAGTCAGCCGGAACGCGATTCTTGAACGATTGAAAGGCTGTGTATCCATGAGTTCATCTGTAATTATACATGTCTGACTTTTTTTTTATCAAACAAATAATTGTAATTTGTATTTGATCATCAAAGCCTTTTGGTTCTCCAATAGGTTTAGTAAATTACAACTTGTATATAAATATTAATGTGTAGTTATCAAATATGTGATGTTAAACATTATTGTGAATGGTCTGCTGGTGGCATTTCATGTATGTACCTAATTATGTTTCCCTTTTTTTGGACTAATCAGTGATAACAATGGTGGTGGTTGAATGGTTGAATATCGAGGCGAATTCAGAATTTAAAATTTATGATTTTCTATAACAACCTTAACTTAGTATTGTGAGTTTACCGTTAAATACTTATAGATACAATAACATATCCATTGTAATCTCGGGTTTGGAGAAGGTTGGATGTATTCAGATCTCTTCTCTACTTTTGTGGGGTAAAGAGGTTGCTTTCGATAGACTCGGCACAACAACACATTACCAAAATAGGCTAGAAAAAAAATAAAGGGAGCAAAATGAATCCATTATTGATCGAATTGGGGTGGATTCCATTCATTGGTTAATGAAAAATCTATTGTTTTTACACAAAAGTTATTAAATTCACGTGAACTCGTAATGGGACTTTAGATCCCCAGGTTGAATAGAGAGAGATTCTACAAGCAGAATATTATTGGTATCTTGAACAACTAAAATATCATAAAATTATTTCATTGTATATTTTATTTTAGGTGTGCCAACTACATCTTGAACAGTGCTACAATAACTACGCTTCAATTCGAAGCAAGTAGAGGTTCGTTATATGAATTTTATTGATCATATATTACTTCATGTAAATGCAATCCAAAATCATTATTATACCTGAAAAAGAAAAAGAAAAATAATAATAGCGATTCAATTTCAAACAAGTTAGAATCAGTTATATGAATTCTAACTAACCATTTTATTTCATTTTAATTAAGTCAATAAATTAGCAATGAATTTGGTAGGTAAGTGTCTTTTTTTAACAGTTAGTAGACTTTCAGTTCTGCTAAAGGAGTTTTTGAGTGGTTGGATAGACTCTTTTCAAACTATTAAAATATCATAAAATTATTCTATAGTATAATTGAAGTTTGGCTTATTTGAAATCAATAATAGTATTAATTAATTAAAGTGAGTTTCAATAATTAAAGCTTCATTTTCTTTTCAGTCATGTATTTTAGAAGATGAGGATGATGATGTGTATGTAGTCATATTTTTATTTTGTGTTATTTTTAATATATTATCGACTCAAGTAAAATATATAGATATCAAAGTATGGGGAAAAAATGCAGTATTAAAGAAGTAGTGCTGAAAATAATGTAGATGAGAACAGTATCAACAATAAAATAATATAATAATCGAAGCAAAGAAAATAACATATGGTAATAAAAATGGAGAAAAGATAGTAGGAAAATAATTATAATTATAATAACAATATTGATAAAGAAAACTAGATAAGGCTTAACTACTCCACTAATCTGCTACCTTAATTCTCGTCTTCTAAATTATTTTAGTTATTTAGAGTCATCTCTTTGATAATTTATCAAATAATATATAAGTAAAAAGAAAGTAAAAAATAAGATGCTTTAGACGTACACATTTTTCAATATTATTGTTGACTTATTTTCAATTGTAAAATTTGTTGAACAACAAGTTGACTCTAATTTCTGGTAAATTCTCATTCTGAGACTTAGTCTTTTAAGTTTTATACATTTTGGACTTTTTCATGATTTTTTTTATTGACTAATTACATTCATAGACTCCCATTAATGACTTTTACTATCTTATTTTATTCAACTTTTATAATTGTAAAACATGTCGAATATTTTCTTCATATTTATTAGTTAAGATTGGTACGATAAAGCCTAGTCTTCCTGACATGTAATAAAAATCTGCTAAACATTCAGTCAAGTGGTATAAATTCGACAAAAATGTTATCTCCATCATCAACTACACTTCATCAGTCTAAATAACAATGGTATTATCGTAAGTGAATTCTGGTGTTAAATTTATGAGTTTGATTTTTAAGATAAATAATAAATTTATTATATTTTTAAATTTATGATATTATATTTTATGGATTTTTTTTTATTTTCTTTTTTGGAATTCCAAAAAAAATTTAGTCAAATTCGTCAGGCAGATTTTGAGAAAAAAAGTAACAATCGTAATCATCATTAATTCAAAGGTGGCAAAATAACATCCCAAAAATGTTAGTTGATTAACTATAGGTTTGTCTCTATTTGAAGAACTTGCATTTGACCAAATCAAATTCTTTTTTTAGTAAAGGAAATTTTCGAGGTTCGTTAATTCATTTTGAAAATCAATTGATTGATTCGAATTTATGCAAAAAAGTTTTACTTTAGAAATAAAATATTTTTTATGATTAAGAAGATGACTCTATTCTTATGTTACGATAAAACAAAGCCTTTAAAGAATTTGATGTTTCCTTTTGTGGTTTTAGCTATTATAATATACGCTTCCCACAATAGTATAATTTTCTAATATGGTCAAAGGCATAGCTATGCAGTACCATTGTTAGAAAATTATATATATGAAGTTAATTTTTTAAAATTATATCTAAAAGATATTAAATTTTATTTATTTTTTCTGTGTATATATATTTCTTTATATTTAAAATCTATTTAATAAAAAAATTGGGTCCGTCACAACATATAACGATTCCTTCCATGCAGTATATTATTGGATATGGTGACAATTATTAATTTACCTATTTATTTTTCTTGGTTTAACTCAATAAGATAAGATCTTGTCAAGTGATTGTGGTGACAAAGTTACAAAACTCTAAATTGGATTAATCTAATTTGGAATATTATTGTAACATATAAAGTTTTGTGTTATTTGGACCCATTATGTTATTTTTTTCATAAATATATTACCCCACACACTATGTTATAGTACATGATGCACATGAATAATTTCTTTTTCTTTTTTGTTTTTTCTTTTTGTTTATGTTATTTAGAGGCGAATTCAAAATTCGCTTAATATGAATAACATCACACAAGGTTAAGAACATGTGTTTAGTGGACATGATCAAACAACTAATCTTAGAGTTAATAAATTAATTGATTAGGCAAGTATGGAGACAACAAAATGATGGCATAAGGCTCTGCTAAGTTGTTCTACTCTTCTGCGGATTGATTTACTATCTTTATACGTAATTTAAGATATATATATACGTAAAACGAAGCATGTAAGCTTTGTGGGTCATAAATCTTCGGATAATACGAATGAAACACAATTAATAATAGACATATCCATAAAATCTTGATAATGAATCATGTGGAACTTAATTTGAGAACGATATCATATCATATCATATTAAAAATATCTATTAAGCTTACTTTAGCCAACATAAATGAGTTGATTTCTTCTTCTTTTTTTAATATAAAAGCAGGCATGATCAATTCAGAAATGATGCTTAGTTATAAAATTATAATAAGTCCAACTCAAACTAAACATTTATTAAACAATATTAATTCTTGTTTAGTTCATTGTTTGACTTCATTTCAAAAATTTAAGAGTTTTAACTCTCAATTTAGTAATTTGGTGTTCTATTTGGTATTTGGTATGTATTTGAGGACTCAACTAATTTGAATTAGTACTGAAAAACTTCACTTTAAGGGTAAATCGCTTCTTATCAAAGACGATTTCATATTCAGGATTAAATCCAAAATCTTGAATTTAATAAAGGAGAAATTATACCACTTCATCACAACTTTTAGCAGTAAGAATTAGTATATTGTTGCTCTTACGTAATGCAATAATTAATTTAATTAGAATAAGTCGTGAGAAATGAGACTTAATATAATATTTGTTTTAAGTGTTCAATTATTAATAAACTCTAACGTGATTATACGCTAGTAATATAAAATACATCCTTATACAAAAATTTAAATTCCAGTAAGAGAAATTAAAGTAAGACATCCAAAAAAATCGCATCAAATCCTAAAAACTGCAAAAACTAAAAGATGTATTAACACAAAAAAAATAGATTAGACATTGCAAGTGCACAATTTAAAACTAATTTCCAAGATTTTCTTATAAAATTAGCGAATGCACGATTTAAAATTTGATGAACAATAATTCCCTTTTACCCCCATTAATTCAAATATTTGATTTTTAACCAAACATTGGAATTTAAACATGTGATGTGAGTGTCTAATGTTAAATATAAACTTATTGTGCTTTTACCGCTAAATCAAAGATATTTTTACCAAAAAAAGGTATAAACACAATAAAAAGAAAGCTTACTTGGAATTTAAATAATTATGTAAAAAGGAAAGAATAAATTCCCCTAGGCTAAGACTCAAAAAAGAAGAATATTTAAAAGGCAATTTTGGAATTAAGTGTCTTAGTGCTTTATATTTTAGCTTTGATTCATGTTAACTTTGCCCACCTTGTTAATGCTTTGTTGACATCATTTTTTCACAAAATAAAAATAAAGAGCAATTTTTTGGAAGAAAAATAAATAAAGATGTGAAGTCTAGCAAATAAAATGTAAATAATCATTGTAAATTAATTTAGCACTAAGAATTATTTTAAGAGACATTAGAAAAAAAAATGAAGAATATTGGCTAAGTAAGAAGATCCTTGGGCAGCAATCTTTTTTTTTTTATATATTTATTGCGACAACAATTGATTTAGATTTGTGTTGTATACAGAGAAGTTTGTTAAAATAGAAAATGTTCATTCTAAATGCATAAATATCTAATTTTGGGATCATCATTTACATCATATTAGTAGTGTGTAAAATTCAACAAGTCTATCAATTTCAAAATTAGACATGTGGCGATGAATTTAAAGAATACCTAACTTCATACATGAATATACATATAATTGAAGTTTAATTATTTTTATCTATATTTACGATTCATTAACATTAGCTTGTCTTTTACTTGGTATAGAGGGGGAAAATATTCTACAAATTAAATAAGTCAACTTGCAAATAGGTTTCAACTACTAAGATTCTCAATGTTAATTGAAACTTAACAAGAAATACTGAGATTATTTCAAGGATTAGATTGAGACAATTAGTATTTTCTTTTTCCAAGTGTCCCTAAGAATATGTTAAAACTATGACAATGCCAAATTGCATATAGTATTTCTTCTGCCTCAATTTACGTGGCATAATTTAAATTTTAAAAGATAGATAGTTTTAACTGTAAATTCTGACATGAAATCTTTATATATTTTTTGAAATAAAATTTACATATTTGAAAACTACATAAAAAATAATATAAATCACAATAATTGATAATTCAAAATATTTAAAAGATATATGAAAAAATACTGAGTTAAAGAGGGACTTGTTTGAATCTCAAAATCCAAAAGATACCATATAAATTGAAACACATAAAATATTAAATAGTTAGGTATTTAGATTGAAATATTAGATAACTATATCACATCAAGATATTGAAAGTTCTTTTAATTGGATTTATTGAAGCTTGTTTTCTTAATGTTCATTTATCACACCAAACTTACTATAGACAACCAAAATATTCAATCAAAGTTGGTAGTGTTAGTATTACCAAACCCACATTAACACTTGGTACTATTATTATATTATATCTTTTTTATATAAGAATATAATTGTGATGTTCGAATCAAATGGTGACACCTAAATAATTTCACAAAAGATTTATTATCTCTTCCTAATATGAGTATCAAACGACTTTATCCACAAATACTTGAACTTGTGGAAAAAATATCAACTAGTATGTTTTGTTTTCTACGTTTTTTTTCTTAATAATCATAATAATGTTTATATTAGCTTTTGAATCGAAAGTTTTTCAAAAACAATCTTTTTATTTTTATATGTTGATAATTAGGTCTATAAGATAAGAGTAAAGTCTGCATATACATTATTAATATTTTGAGATATATGTTAATTTTCTACCAATACAAATATCCGAAAATTAGAAAAAATTGACTAGTGCATTATTAAAAAAAAATGAATAAGGCACACAAAAAGGACCAGAAACATGACTGTCTGAGTCATTCCTAACAATATGACAAAATTTTGAAAAGTATCGTACTTTGTTTCCTCGAGCCAAATGAAATATAAAAAGAAACAAAAATAGTACTCTAAAGTTTTGAATATTATTGCACAAAAATTATTTTACAAAAATTACTGTTATTTTCTTTGGGTCAAGAAAAAGTTTCCACCTTTCTCTATATCCAAGAAAGAAATTTCAAATATGTACACCTTTTTTTTTATTAATTTCAAACTGTCCATGGATGACCTAAAATTTCTCTAAATGCACATATTATTATAAAGGTTTAAATCCATATGTAAATTTCATTCAAAAAGATTTTAATAATTTATTTCGATTAAGCATCAAAATACATAGCAAAACTTCTTATTAAATACTTTTTGTTCATTTTTTTTTATAAAAACAAACAACTCTTTTTCTTTCCCATATCCCCAAAAAGTCTATTACTACAAAAATACAAGTTACCCACTTTAACTCTTTAAATTATACTCCTCACTTTTCCTTCCTATAACCCTATTTTATCTTTTTTTTTTAGAATTTTTTTTATTGTGTACCATTACGTAAATAAGTTAATCACTTGACTCTTTTAATTATAGATAATAACCTCAATATATCTTATGATTTAGACCAAAAATATCTAACAACGCTTAATTGTTGTTCAAACGCTCAACAAGACCACGACTTAATTAGAATGTCTAAATAAAACTTATCGACAAGAGTAAACACTAATTTATGTGTATTAAACCTATTGTAAAAGTTACTATTTACAAAATAATTACTAGAAATGCTAATACAACAATCAATAAATATCCAAGAAACCACTAACCATATGAAACTAAAAATTAAAATCAACCAAAATGAAGATGTTCATTCAAACTATCAATATTTCACATTATCAACTATATGGTATTTTACATTTGGCCAAAAAAGATAAACCTAAATATTTCTTGAAATTACTTCACTAAAAATTATTATTTTTTAACCTAAACTACACCATAACTACACAAGCAACATTTAACATCAAAGATATACAAAATGTGAAAAATAAGAAAAAACCAATGAAGGTGATCATTCAAAATTACTACCCAATATTTTACATTGTGAAGTAAAAGGGTATTTTACAGACCAGAAATTCAAAAAAAGAACTATTATGAGATGATAAAAGTGGAAATGGAGATAGAAAAAAAATTAAAAATAACCCAACCTAAAATATTTTCTTGAAAATTAATTCCAAAAAAATATTTCTTTTTCTGTTTTTTTTAGGTCCAAACACTCCAAATCCTTTCACCAAGAAAACTCACAAACTTTCTCACAGAGCCCTTTTCAACTCCACCGGATTCTTCTTCATAACCGCCGCCGCCGGAAATTTCCTCAATCGGGTCAGCCTGACCCGACCCGAATCCAGACACTGACCCAGACCCATTTTTATTCAAAGATAACTCAGATGATGACTTTTTCAGCTCAGCAGAAGACCCAACATCACCATTAGATGACCCGTTTTGCTTCAAAGACGACCCGTTTTGCTTCAGAGATGACCCGTTTTTGTTTCTTCGTTCTTTTTTACTCTTTTCCTTTTTGTTCTGCAACCCATCTTCATAAGCATCAAGAATTTCATGAATAAGCTGTCGATTTGGTGAAGAATCCCATTTTACCCAATAACTCATATAGCAGCTGAAACAATAGCAGTTAAATGAGCTCAAATGGTCAGCACCGCCATGAACGCCGCCGTGTACGGCGGCAGAAAAACTTTTCGAACCAGTACCACCACCGGACTTTTCAGAACTTGAGTTGGGTGCAGCTGACTTGAATTGGGTATTCCTCCGACTACCAGAAAATTCGCCGGAAAGTTCGCCGGAAAAGTCGCCGGCGACGGGGTTTGAAGTTGGAGGAGGTGGGTTTGAGGTGTTAGACTTGTGGGTAGTTCTCCGATTACCGGAAAAGTCACCGGAAGAGCAAGAAATGAGATAAGCTAAGACTTCTTTGTCTTCTTGAGATAAAGCTGCAGCAAGAGTGAGAATAGCAACTGGTAAGAATGAAAGTTGGTCAGAAATTAAAGGAGGAGATGGATGAACTGTGCCTTTTCTGTAAAGTTTCTTCATCGTTTTTTGATAATGGAAAAAAAAATGGAGGATTTTTTTTTGAGAGCTTTGAAGGTGGGGTAGTTAGGTAGGGTGGGTGGTGTAGAGAAGAAAAGAAGAGAGAATGAGGGTTTGTGGCTTGTAGGGACTTTGAAGAGTTTTTGGTTAGAGCAAATAGGGCATAGAAATTGATGACATTATTTTTTAGAGGCTTAGTAAAAATAAAAAATAAAATTTATATATATATATTGCTTTTGAGAAAAATTAATAAAACTCTTTTAATTTATTAAAATGATGAATTAAGTAAAATGAAATATTTGTTTTTTATATAGGGGTCGAGTAAATGAAACATAATATATAATAGTTATAGACACATATCGATAAATCAATATATTAATATTCAAAAATTAACATTTAGAATACAACAATAATATATTTAATAGAATTTCATAACATAAAGTTTGAAGAGAATAGAGTGTATACAAATTTTTTATATATTTTGTGGAGATAGGGAGATGCTTTCGAAAACATATGAAATAAGGATGAATTTAATTATTTGACCCCTTTGTTCGTTATAAATTTGTCAACAAACTTCTAATTATGTTCAATTTATTTGTCACGTTTTCTTTTTTAGTTTGTTCTAGAAAGAACGTTTCTTCTCTATTTTAACAAATTTGTAATTTTAATATTTCACATGACATGTTTAAAATACTACTAACATTAAATATTAATACATGTATTTTAGATTTAAAATCATAAAATTACAAAAATAGTAGTATTATTTTGTTAAATTTTGCACCTAATCAAATAAAAACATCTAATTAAAATGGAGAGAGTAACTTAGGTAATGTTTCACTATAAAATAAAGCAAAGAGTATTTTAATTTTTTTAGAATGGTGGGGTATGTGGTCTTGACGGGGGGGGTGGAGTTGTTACCCTATGGGGAGCATTTTTTATTTTATTTTAAAGAGTAAAGGCATCAATTTTAAAGAATTTTGATTGGTCCAATAGTTGGGTGCTATGGGTTGGACCCTACTAGTTACAGAATCTAATGATCAAAATCTTCTTTTTGCAGAATTTAACCTTCCTTTTCTCTCACTTACCAATGAAGGGATGCATTTAGTTGATTTTTTTTTAATGTTTTACAACAAAAAGATACTATGTTACATCAAATATTAGTTTGAAAATAAATTTTGAGGTTTTAAAAATTAGGATTTTTGAAATTTAAAATTATGTTTAAATATATATATTTCATTTGAATTTATTTTGATATTTCGTGAGTAGAAGTTTGAAAATATAAAAATTGATTCAATATTATGACCGGACAAATATTTGAAGACCATGTTTTTAAATCTATGACAGAATGCTATCTTGAGAAATATGATATATTCAATAAAAAATTGGTAAAAGATTATTTGGATCGAATGTTTATATAACAATAACAATATTTTCAGTGTAATTCTACAATTAGAGTATAGAGAAAAATAACATGTACACACATCTTGTTTTTCCTTTATAAAGTAAAGAAACTGTTTCCAAAACATTCTCGATTCATATTGGATGTTTATATCTAAATATGTGTCTTTCATAATGCGCATTCACCAAAAAGAATTAAAACTAAAAAAAAATCACCCTAATTTTTAATTATTAAGATAAACATATTAATTGGTAGCATATAAACATAAGTATTTACAAGAAATTTTGTAAAAACTTATCTGCTTCATTTTTTATACTCAATTTAGGAATGGATAAAATTGTTTATTGAAGCAAATGGATTAAACTAGATAGAAAATTGGACCACGTAGTTAAAGACTAAAAAACATTGTACCACTCTTATCAATAAATATATGATAATTGTTGTGTCATTATAGTAAGGGGAAAATAAGAGGACTTTGGCTATTTTTAGTAAAAAATACATTATTATTTTTTGGCAAATTCTAAAGCTTTTGGATGTACTATGAATAATTTGAGTTATTTACTTATATAATTTTGGAAGAATTTTGTTGATAAGATTCAATCAAAAGAAGAATATAAGTGGAATTATGAGGATGTCAATTTTTAATTAGAAAATTCGAGTTTAATTTCTCAATTCAAAAAATTTCACGATAAAAATAACTTTTCACATATAATGAATTTATTTAAATTTTTTTCATTCATACGACTCAAACGTGAAATTTTTGATTAAGAGGTGAGATGTACCATCCATTCTATTATACTCAAAAGAGAAGCAATGATTTTCTCTTTTTCATGTTCGGTGCCAAATCCACTATTTCTTCACATACAATCATAGGTCATAATTAGTAATTATGGTTACTAAAAACTTAGTATTATGAGCATCATTTTTCAAAATATAGTACACATATTTGACTTATCTATGTTTACAATTTCTTTTTAAATTGTGTTACGATTATTTTTTATATTTTAATACACTCTATTCCGTTGAAATTTTATTTTGTGAAATTATAGTGAATATGTTTCTTTAGAGCCTGTTTAGAAGTGCGGTATAATTACTAAACAGCCAAATAATTACATTGATATATTTGTTCGCTATAACATAGTTACATTATAATTTTTAGTGTCATGTTTGGTTAAACATACATAATTAACGAAGTTAAAAAGGGCAACCTTGAAACATGGATAAAGTTGTTTCCGTATGATCTATAATTCACGCATTCAAGCTGTGAAAGAGGCACTAGTGCTTGCATCAAAGTAGGTTGCCTATATTACACCCTTTGGGATGCGACCTTTCCTGGACCTTCAGTAAATGCAGGATGCTTAATGCACTGGGATGCCAATGGGTACAAGTTAGAACTCATTAATCCCAACTATAATCCAACAGTTTTATTTTTTTTTCGAAAAATTTCACAGCATTTCAACTATTTGTCCAATATTTCATGACTATTACAGTGGTTAATTGAGTGAAGAAAATACAGTAGAATATAAACTCTCTTTGCTACAAATTTGTAGTAATATATAAAGCAAGCTCACCACACAAACAATTAACCAACAAGTTTGAGAATTCAGGAGGAGTTTGCTAGAATGAATTTTGAATCGAGTATCGAGTGGATCTTTAAGAGTTGCTCTGAAGACGAGTCTTGATCCATGATTCCAAGTTCTTCAACTCCTCGTTGTTTATCGAATGAGCAAGACGAGGGTAAGCCTAACGAATATGGTAGACAACAATGGATTATTGGCGATATGTTTGTGAAAAAAACAAAGTAAAGATGAACGATTTGAGAGACACCAGTGATTACCTTGAATTCGCAAGTCATACCAGCTCGTTCCAGGAAAGGCGGCCCTGCTTGTCCGGCTTCAAACAGTACGGTCTTATCAGCCATACCATGAGACCACAGAATAGGGGTCTGCTCGAAAGAGTTTTGATATTAGATACTATAAGACATGAAAACTAATCAAGAAACACAAATCAAGCGGAAAGAGGAACATGTCCAGATTCATATCCTACCACAGACAAATGCCTGGAATTTAAGTGGAGAATGATAGAGGGGCAGACAAATTATCCACCGAGTTTCAAATCATGCAGCAGATAGCCATCGGGGATTTCTTGGTTAGTAGAAAATAACTTTTGGAAATAACATGTCTTACAATACCATCACCATACAATTCTTTCTTTTTAACAACCGTGGTGTTCAGGCCATATTGCGGCACCTCGACTAGTTCCACGGGTACCTGCTACCTCCCACCAACACAGATAGCAGATAACTATGTCCACCAAGCTTAAGCTAATGGAAAGAAATCACCTAGTATTTTTCTCCTGGTGAGATTTGACGTCACAATAGTTTATAATAGATAGTTTATTTATCATAGTGTTCATATATACATCCTAAGTAGTGAAACAATTAGCAGATCAGGGATCATACTCCCTCCGTCCCAATTCAAGTGTCTTAGTTTGACTGGGCATGAAGTTTAAATTAGGAAGGCGGGAGTAATAAGAAAGTCTTAATTATTTGTACACACTGAAGGTTCTGTCACAGCAGCCAACTTTTCCTATGCCAACTTTGAAAAACAACTTCTAGAAAATTATAGAAGTTAGTATCAGACAACTACCTTTTTAGCTTCAGGAGTTTGTTGCTCTAATATAGAAGCGTTAAAGGGGACCCATCCGCTAAACACGGCACCTCCTCCTAGAGTTTTTGGGTAAAGAAGAACACTTGCTAACGTCAAAGCACCTACAAAATTAAGATTTTAAGTGTACTTCGTGAGTTCCGTTATTAAATTAGCAATGCACAAACTTGCAACAGAGAGTGAAAGAGAGACCTCCTTGACTAAATCCGCATACAAAAACGTTATTAGGATTAGTGCCAGCTTCAATCTCTTTGTCGATCATTGCATGAACATTCTTAACTGCTTTGAGCAAATCACTCTCATCTTTTGGCGAACTCTGATACAAGGTATTAAACATTAAGTTATAAGGAGACAATATCAATAAGCGTAAGTACAACTGTCTTTGTTTCTGAAATTCTTGGACAACATAAGCAGAGAATTTTGATGGAGGTAAGATAGACTAATTTTGGCATATATCATAATATTCAATGACATGCTGGTGTCGCATATGACTTATATGAGATGTTATTGTTAACTGCATATACGTTAAGTGGAAAAAGTACCCCATATAATAAAGTTTTTGGATATCTAAGTGTCATCCTTGCTGATAATGCAGCTGGGCAAGATTACATCGAGAAATTGAGAAAAGAAATGGTGAAAAGAGATATGAAAGAATGAGTGACCAGTGTTATCGAAAGCAAAAAGCACAAATAAAGCATAGAAAAGTCCAAAGAGAGAAAAAGCATAAATATATATGCTTTGTCCAAGATTAATAATAATTATAAGCATGAATAACAAATATATGAACAAAGAAATTGAAAATAATATATGATAAAGTGAAATATCAATTGTTTAGTGTGGCCTCTTCAGAAGAGGCTTCTCATTGGCAAGGAAAGGTATGTCTTAGAACATTGATGACCACACTGAAGCACACATTAAGCGAGGTGAAGCGCTCAACATGTTTTGGGTCTCACTTTAGTGCTTAAGTGCGCCTTTGGCAACTGGGAATGGAAGGGGTGAAAGAGAAGAACTTACATCTGACACTGGTAACTCATGAATGTCAAACCATGACGGCATGACAGAACCATCTGCAGTAAAGTAAGAAAGAAAAGAGTTCAGATTGTAGATAGTATCACCACTATTAGAGTGAAAAAGTGGGTAATGCTACCAATGGCGGAGACACATGCAATGAAGGGGAATTGAGTCTCCTTCACTGGGAAATAAAAAGAAAGGTCCGGTGAGAAAGAAAGCAAGACTGGCATTATAGAACATCAGTAACCAAGATGGAGTTAAAATTCTTCTGTTTTTCTTAAGAACTCCCTTCCACCATTCTTAGATACATCATAAACTTCATGGAGAATGTTCTTTTCAAAAATATTATTGACATCGTTGTCAATTGTACCTAAATCACCGTCAAGCTAATCTTGTCCTTAAGAAGCTGGAATTAACATCTTCATATCTTATTGTGCACTAATCACACTGAATATCCTAAGTTTTCTTCACGGTATCTGCTGTACATCCAAAATGAGATGCAAGATTATCTACACTATAGCTAAAGATATCCTTCACGGAAAGAATTGCTTAGGTGTATCAATTTGCCTTTCTTGTTGAATAACTTTCATTAAAACAAGAGGCTATTTTCAACAGTACCTTGGAAGTCTTGAGCCTTCATCTAGTAATTTGTTAAGAGCTAAAGCTTGTCATCTTTGCCTATTAAAGATGGTTCACTAACGAGAGAAATTACACTCGAAAAGCTAAATCCCTATCCCTGGGGATAACTTTCCCCCTTAAACCATCAACATCCTCCCCCTTTCTACCAAATTGAATGAAAAATCAAGGGAAATGAAAAGACACTAGTCTAACCAACTTCTCTCATCTCCTTGTACTGCAAATTCTCTTACAAGGACCCGCCATATATAACAACACCATTCACACCTCAAAAATGAGCAACATTGCCGATTCAACCTGCCATAGCACGTGGACCTAGTCTACATATGTAAGCAATCCCATCCACTAGACACTGAAACCAACTACAATAAAAATAACAACTCCGCCTCGATCCCTACAAACCCCATCAAGGGTAGACCAAAATGAAGTCTTTAAGCAATCCTATTATACATCATTTAACCCTAAAACAACAATTCCAACAGAAACAATTACAGTATACAATCTCAACTATAAACCTATTTCAGGACTCTTGTGTATAGATATTACTATTAATCAATTGTGACCATAGATATTACATGCCACTTACCAATCTAACCAAAGGGTAGTCAAGAATGAAATCTTTATCCAATTCCAACATATCATTTGGCCAAAAAATGCCATTTCCATGATGATCAACACAGAATCAATAGAAACAAATACAATTCACAATCAGTAACATAGAAACCCCACCAAAGAGTAGGCCAAAATTGGAATCTTATGCAATTAAAAAAAATCCATTTGACCAAAAAAAATGCCAATGCCACAGTGATTACACCAGAAAAAAAGAAGAAACAAAAACAATCCACAACCCGTAATAACACTACAAGTACATGAATGATTGTTACCATAGAAATAGTATATATTACATGACAATTACCTACCAATTACCTACCAATCAAAGGATAGTCAAAAATGAAATTTTTATGCAGTTCCAATATACCATTTGGCTCAAAAATGCCATCTTCATGGCGATCAACAAAGAACCAATAGATGCAAACACAATACACAACCAGTATAACATAAAAACCGCAGCAAGCGGTAGGCCAAAAATGAAATCTTTATGAAATCCCATTATACCATATAACCCGAAAAAAATAATTCCACTAGAAACAATTACAACACACAACCTGCAACACTAAACCAAATTCAAGACTCTCATGTAATAGATCACATTCCACTTACCAACCCAATCAAAGGGTAGTCAAAAATGAAATCTTTATTTTCTATTTTTACTTTTTTAAAACTATGGTGTTCGTGTCAACTTGTGTGCACCCTCGACTAATTCTACAAGATACTTACCACCTCCCCCACAACAGGTATCCAGGTAACTTTATCCACCTAGGCTAGGATAGATGGGAAGAAATCACTGTTGTTTTTGTCTTTGTTAGGATTTGAACTTGAGACCTCATGGTTCTCACCCACTTCATTGACCACTAGGCCACCATTTGGCCCCAAAAAGCCATTTCCATGGTGATCAATACAGAGCCAAAAGAAACAAATACAACACACAACCCGTAAGGTAGGCCAAAAATGGAATCCTTATGCAATTAAGAAAATACCATTTGACCCAAAATTGTCAATTCCACAGTGATCACACCAGAACCAAAAGAAGCAAAAACAACCAACCACCTGTAATTACACTATAACTACATAATTTAGACAAACTTACAGTTGCAAATAACTGGATTGGAAGGAGCAGAAAGGAAGGATCGTTTTGTGTTATTGAGCTGAGGAGAAGTGAAAAATGTCTTGATAGGTTGCCAGAATCACCCAACCAGTAACATACAAATCCCACCAAGAGCTAGGCCAAAAATGGAATCTTTAAGCAATCTCAATTTACCATTTGGCCAAAAATGTCAATTCCACACTGATCACACCAGAACCAAAAGAAACAGAAACAACCCACAACCAGTAACATACAAACCACATCAAGGGGTAGACCAAAAATGGAATCTTTATGCAATTAAGAAAACACCATTTAACCCAAAAATGCCAATTCCACAGTGATCAAACAAGAATCAAAAGAAACAAAAACAACCCACAACATGTAATAACACAACAAATACATTAATTATACTGACTTACAGTTGCAAGTAACTGGCTTGGAAGGAGCAGAAGGGAAGGACCATTTTGTGTTCTTGAACTGAGGGGAAGTGAACAATCCCTTGATGGGTTCATTAGCAGGACCAGAATCACCCAACCCATGTAGCCAAAGAATGAAACTTCTAGCCATGGCGTCAGAATTTTTTGGGGGAGATGGGTTTGTTGGCTCAATGAGTCGCACAAAGAAAATGGTGAAACCAAAAGTGATTAGAAGAACTAGAAAGGGTTTTAGTAATGGAACCAATTTCATCTTTGGCCTTCCAAAGGCCTATTGAGCATTCTTTATTAATTTTAAAAGGAATGAAGATTTTTATTTTTTAATTTTTATTATGACGGGTGACCAGACGGGCTTTCATGCATCTTGATTAAATTCACGAAATACATGTCATCTCCCATCAATAACAAGTATCATGTAACTCTGTCTATTAAGGCAAGGACATATAAAAAGAATAGAATTACAAACTTGTGATATAATTTTTTTTTAGTTATAGATATTTATCATAAAACATCTAAATCAAAGTCAATATTAATACTCATAAGAAATATTCCAAGTCCACATGGTATAGATATGTTTTTGAAGTATAATATGACGTAGTTTAAAAGGTAAATTTATATAGATCTAGATCAAAATGGATAATACGTATATGAATTTGGATCGTGACAAATATAGGTTGTCCTTCCTGATACAATGTTGGAGCAAATCTTATCGAGGATATTGAGTCACTAAGGAAATGTATATTATGTTCCTAAGCAAGTAGGGTTGACAAGTTTTTAGGCTAGTAAACTTAAAAACTTTTGAGGTGTACATGACATTTTAAATAAAATTCAAATTGATATAGATTCACTAAACACATTATAGCAATACATTTCCAAAAGTTTTCACCAAACACCCTTATAATAGTATGTGACTTCCCTATAGTGTAGATTCACCAAAAAAACACTTGATTATGTTTGGCCCATACATGAATATAATGTTAAACTATTCAATGCACTTGATTCTCGTTATATAGAGTTTAAAGAAAAATTAAATTATAAAAATTGACTTTTTTCTACCACATATTTTTTCAAAAAGTTATTTTTATAACTTAGATTTGTGACCTTTCCATTTAAAACTCCCATTTCACTATCAAATCACAAACATACCCCCAACCCAAACACAAAAAAAGAAAAGAAAAAAAGAAAAGTGGATCATCTCAAACGATTATTATCAATACTTAATGTTACCACCAAATCCATATTATAGAAATTGATTAAAATTAGCAAGTCAAAATTCTTTTGATAACCACAAGTCAACAAAATACTACAACATATTACAAGGAAGAAATGACGAAAATAACTCCTTTTGTTTGAATAATGTTTAAAATAGTCATTTAAATATATTCTCAATCAATTTTAATTTTCTAAATTTTATCGAGTATAAGTATTTCTAATCTCGTCAATATTTAATAAAGTCTGATCATTAGATTCAACGGATAAAATGCATTTGAAGTCAAAATTAAACTCACATTCGGAGATTTATTTATATTATTTTTTAATTTTTAATATTTTTTGTATTTATAAAACTTTTATGAGATTTGAAACTGAACATTCGGACCAGCTACCAAACGACTTTAAAGAATCAAAATTGATTATGAATGTAGTTAGGGGACTATTTGTAAACATATTTAAAAATAAGGGACTAGTTTTGTCATCTTCTCACATTAATTATATGACATTTATTTTCATAATAATATACGGAGAAGATTATACAGAGAATCTTCAGAAGCAGAGTTTTTACTTTCATGGCGACTTCAAAGCTCCAGGCTCTATGGAATCATCCTGCTGGCCCAAAGACCAGTGAGTTTTTTTTTTCAATTTATTGAACAGAATTTTCAAAAAATTTCTTAGATTTTAGATCTACTTTTTAGCACTTTTGAAATGGAAATTTATCATCGAAGCTTGATTGAGAAAATCCCATATTGTTTTTGTGTGTGTTTTCATTTTTTTGTGTATTTTTTGGTGTTTGATTGTTTGTTTTTTTTGGAGAGACTGAACAAAAATTGAAAAGAAAAGAAAAAGATTAGATTTTTGGGTGATGTGTTATTGTATATGGTTGTTAGATTGTCATTTGTTGAATAGCACATCAAAGTTGATATAAATTGTCCCAATATTGAGGTTTTAATTTACAGATCTGTTAATTGAGTTTCTAAAAGTTGGGGGAAAAGGCAAAAGGTTGAGGGACTCTGTCTTCGGTCACATGTTCGAGGCAGCCAAGGGTGTGGCGTACTGGTCAATGAAACACATGATGGACATGTGATAGGTATCTCCTGGAATTAGTTGAGGCGCGGGTAAGTTGGTTTGGATACCACGGTTATCAAAAACAAAAAAAGGTCACAGGTTTGAGACCTGCGCCAAGCAAACGAACTAATTAACTAACTAAGATATTTAAGTGGAGAAGGGTAGAGGATCATCCCCGAGTTTTGAAGGTTGTGGTTGGCCCAAAAGGTCGGGTCCAAATGGATTTCTTGGTCATTAAAGTAAAAGTTTGTTAGAAGCTGAACAAGCCATTCACATGTTCTGCTTCAGCAAAGTCTATGATTCACTTCTTCAAGTGCCTTTTGATGCTATTATAATTAACACAAAAAATAAAATGTATTTTTCACACTTATGTTTAGTGTTTGTTCGGAGTCTTATTAAATTGGTTAAGATTCGTAAGTCATTGCAGGGATATGTGTGAAAATGTCAAGTTCTAGAGAAACGTTAATGATAAATTATTTGGTATTGGAATGAAATGAGCTCGAATAGAGTGAAATGTTTATATAATGTTCATATGATTGATGTCAGCTAGTTGGGATTGAGGTGTAGACGAGTAGTTGATTGATTGATTGATAATAATGTAATGTATTTGTTGCTGCACATCAATTATAATCTTTTCTCTTTCATCGACAGTTTCATAGTTTGACAAACAAATTTCTTCAATTCTCTTTTTTGTGATTCTGTTTTTATGTATGGATGTTTTTCAATAATGACTGGGAGGTTCTGAATCATTTAAATGGTTGGCTCAAGTTGCTATTGTTCTTTGAGCTTTCATATAGCTACTGCACCGTGTGTACAAACATACTTTTTATTGTTATTTTGCGGTTTCAGGTTAGTATATTTTACTTATCATATTCTTTGTTAACCGATTTTTTCACTCGTCGTGTTCTTCTAGTTCATTTCTGGGCACCAACCTTCAAGTGGGGCATCAGTATTGCAAATATTGCGGACTTTGCTAAACCTCCAGAAAAGATTTCATATCCTCAGCAAATAGGTATTTCTCACGTCTCACACTCTCTCTCTTCATCTATGATGAATCCAGAAAAATATGTAACTAAGCATAGTTGGTCATTTTGTCGTAAACTTTCTATGATATAGTATCTTCCATTTGTTAGATCAACTAGGCTTTTCTGTTGGGTTTTAATTATAAATAAGTTGCTTTGGTTATTGCAGCGGTTACAGCAACTGGAATTATATGGTCTCGCTATAGCTTGGTAATTACTCCGGTAAGTTCATTATTACTCTGAATCTCAATAAAAGTTTATCTTTTTATGGTGTGATAGTATGATTGACAAGCAAATAAATCCATTGTACGTTGTATTCAGCTGAATATTTATATTGGTTTTAGTATATGATTAGTAGACAAAGTATATCCTTTTCACATTTAGTCTAGTTTTCATATCGTGTTAAAATCTTTATTCACCAGGCCTAACACTTTACCGCAGACCTTCCCCCTACCTTTGCGGGGTAGGAAGCCTGTTTCGGATAGACCCTCGGCTCAAAAGAAAAGTAGCACTTTACCTTATAGAGGAAATATAAATAAATAACAGCACAACATTTGTAGTGTGTCATCAATAATGACTTCCCATGGCATTCTCAACAATGGTTGAAAATTTATAGTATACGTTCTTACAGAGTGTTCTCATTCAAGTAGATTTTAGTAGATCAAATTGCAGCAAAACAGGTAGTGAGTATAGCTTCTAGACAAAGTCAAGATGTTCGAAGTGAGGACTAAGTGAGGATTGGGGAAGGGATATGAAGTTATGAACAGAGAATTGCACAACGGAAGGTTTGAGTAATACATGTATATTGAAGCGAAGCTGTGCTCTCTCTATTTTTCTGCCACCAACTCCTTACTCCTTCCGCAGTTGGCTGTTGGGGGTGGGTGGGTTTCCTTGATTGGCGACAACAGGGAAGTTAAAAGGAAGAAGAGAGAAAAAATCTATCTTTCCACCTACACTTGCTTTCATCCTTACATGGCTTGAAACTAAACAACTACTATCTTATACTCTTCCTCTTCTGAAAGTTATTGACGTCTTGTCTTTGTAACTGATGGAATTTTTTTCTATATGGTCACAATCTAAAAAGTGAATATTTACTGTCAGATCAAAAGTATAAAATAGAATCAACCCACAACCTGGTCTTACTGGTTGCAGTGTTACCATAGAGAAAAGCGTAAAAAAAGCTCTAAGGTCCCCAAAAAAGAAAATTTTTCTCGAGTATTTGCAATGAACAGATGACAAAACAGATAAAATAGAATCAAAACAAGCTGTGGGGCATGAATCTACTTTATTTTCCCCAGTTTGCATTATGACTTTGAAGCCACTTTGATGCATGATTTCCTTTACTTTGGAACTCTTTTCTTTACTAGCTTCTTGGTTTATGTCGTCGTTTTCTCTTTATCTTGTAATCCATACTTCTGAATTGCAGAAAAACTGGAACCTCTTTAGTGTAAATGTGGCAATGGCTGGAACAGGCATATACCAGCTTTCACGAAAAATCCGGTGAGTCAGTTCATGATAGGGAATCCCATTTCTTATAGCTTCTTCCTTTTTTTTCCGTTATAAACCCCATTCGTTTTTCTTGATTCAGTAGACATTTTTGTTGCAACTATAACGTAAGTTTTTTTTTTCGGATTCAGGAATGATTATTTCAACGAGGAGCAACAACCTGCGCTAGCTAAAGAATGATGATGAAAATTGTGATTATTCGGATCATTTAATTTCTGAGCTTTGAATGTTCTTCTATGCAATTTGATGTTTTACTTCTTCTGATATCACTGTTAATGTGAGACAAGTAATTGATTGAATAATGACAGTTGATAATTCCATTTGTCTCAAATTATTCGAGTTCAACTATATGAATCTTTTATATCCATTCTAGAGGGAGAAGTATCGCATGGAGATATAAGGTCGTAGTTCTTTGCATGGAGAATGAATATTAGTTTTCAAGTATTTTCTTCTCTTATTTCATTCAAACTTCTCCTTATTTTTAATGATGAAAGAAGAAAAAATGATAATCAAAGAAGTCAAAAAATGATTCAGGTGTGAAAAAAGATCAAATATACCTCCAAAATTTGCAAGAAGGATTATATATATGTACAAGTATATCAAGTAGAAAATTTAGCCTCTTCATTCACTCTTTCTATCAAACAGGTAAATGGACAATAAGTTCTGATAGAATATATGAATCATTGGAAAGAAAGTTCTGCTAGAATATATAAATTGTTTAAAACGAATTTGCAAAAAGTTCAAACAACATTTTAAAGACTTTTCATGCTTTTAATATAGTAATGAACTTGGGAAAGACTCTGAGTTTGTCACCTAATTACTAATAATATGGATTTTCAATGTCAAATAGTATACATTTGCATATATAAACAACATAATACATAAAATTTTACGGTATATACTATAACTCTAATTAATATACTAAACTTCATAAAGATATTATGATACCTATTTCTGTCACAATCTAATAGCTTTCAGTAATTCTCAACATTAATTGCTGATGAATTGAGTACAAGTGTGTTGACTTCACTTCACTAATTGTTTGATCATTTTAATTGCCCCTTTTCACTATGTTTGCCGTTCTACTAAAAATTTGTAAATACTTAAGCTATTTAATTTGTTGTTTTAAATCCATCAAATAATGCCTAGCTACCCAGAGCTTGACTGTATGGTATCTCTAATTGCCCTTCTCAAAAATCTTGTTCAAATCGCCTCTCCGAAGCTCCAAAACTCAAAAATGAAGAAATGAGGTTGAAGCCCCAATTTTGAAAAATATTTTATCGTCCAAGGGTCTTCTATGAACACGGACCCTTACCCGTGAACGGGGAATTTAAGGAACGGAGCCTCTGCGAACGCGTGGGTTCCCACAAATCCTCTACGTGAACGCAGAGAGTTGACATCATCAACACAAACAACAAAAATCAACAATCTCTAGGGTTTCCGACTGGATCCTCGGAATTTCGTACACACAAGTCATATATGGAAATTGACTAAACTCGACATTTCGGACTCAATGGAACCATGGAAACATGAATTTGAGGTTTCCTTGACCCGAAACTCGTGAAAGTCAACAAGAAATGAATATAATGCCTAAAAATGTCAAATCAAGCTCAGGACCTCTAAATATTCACCCAAAACCTTACCTAGAACTAAAATCATCCCCTGAATTCAATGAAACTCTCGAAATTCTGATCCGGACATCCAATTCCCAAATGTTGACCAAAGTCAATCCATAGACTAAAATGACTTCGAATATGAAACCAATGACTCTCTTAGACCAATTTGCATATTCCGGAACTGATGAAATCGAATGAATTTCATTTCGACACTCGAAACTCTAAAAGACATCGAAAATGACTTTTTAGCAACTTTAACCTTTCAAATTCCAAAATTCTCAGATTATCACAACTTTAACTCAAAACTTGAAACCAATTTCAAAACTCATTCAAAAATGACTCGGGCCAATATCAGAAGTGGTAAACCGGTAATTTTACGAAAATTTCTAAAAATAACCAACCGGGTCATTACAACTCAAAACCCAAAATATCATGACAATTAAAAAAAAGTGGATGGGAGAAATATTTAGCGGGTAAAGATAACAACTGGAGAACTATAAAATGGAAGGAGCGAGGTTCGGATTTCAGCCCATTCCATCATCCTCAAAAAAGAAGGAAAAAAAAAAGAGAAAGAAGGAAAGAAAAAGTTCAGAAAAAGAATAGCTTCAATGACAACTGTGTGTTAGAGGTATGTTACGTTATGTTGATAATATTATAATCTGCATTAAGAATTTACTTAACAATTTACTAAATTTTTTGTTTTGATAGGTTACCGGAGACTTCTTGGCGGTCACAAGAAACGACATTTTCCAACATTTGGGCGGCGTCGATAAAATAAAATCGATATTGAAAAAAGAAATGATCGGCATCGATAAAATAAAATTGATATTGAAAAGAAGAATGGTCGATGCTTTATTAGTAGTACCAAATGTGTAGTATTACCATTCCTCTCCCCTAAAAATCACCGGCGAAAGCATAGTATAGATAGAGAATGTTTCATCAATTTATACTGCAACATAGGGGCTAAAGTGCAAATAAAAATTACTGTACAAATTCTTACAATATTTACACTTTAGTCCTAATATAGAGTTCTCTACAAGTTCTAGAGAATTTCAAAGCTTTCTTGGAAAATATCTAGTCCTTCTTTTAGAACTCTCTACTAACCTAGAGAATTCTAAAACAATATAAAGGCTTCTAAGGAAAGATCTAGGGAATTCTAGAGTCTTCCACTAACCTCTCCATAACTTTAGATTCTTCGGTTGCAGAGTCGATAGAGAAAAGCACAAAAAAGGCTCTAAAGGTCTGTTATTTTGAAGTTTGGTTTCGATATTTTGCGGTATGGTAAATCGATAATTATAGTTTGTTCAACTTCGACTAATATATATTCATATAATAAACTATTATGACTTCGACAATTTAAAAAGAGTCTCAATTGTATCATACTAACACATAACACATGTAGAAATATATATTAAAAAAATAAATACAACTAACTCATTTTCCTTTTGTGCAGAAAAAAAAATTGTTCTCCAGTTGTGGTATTACTTTTGTGCTTCATATCTTTAGTAAACAATTGAGATAAACTACACAGTGTGCATGCCTATAATTAAGCTGAACAAACTACACAATTGATAACAAAAAGCTGAACACGAAAATGGGGTTAAATCATAAATGGGGCAGGGCAGGGATGAACCTAAATAGGGCTGTGACTTAAATGGGTCAGGGCAGGTCGGGGCGGGGCAAAATCTTAGAAGGGGAAAACTTAACCCGCCCCACCCCGTTGCCATCTCTAGTTCACTCTGTCCAATTTATCCTCTTCAGTCTGAATGGTTTTCGAGTCAGCATCGTTTTCCTCATGACCCGTGAATCCCAGAGACAAGTCCAATGTGTTTTCATTTAAATCTCGTCTTTCTGGAGGTTTATCCTCTGGATCCTGATGTGTAAAAAAGCAATTAGAAGAAGCTCATGCATATTATACTTGCAAAGTTAAAGAGCACAGCACCAGGAACAAACAAAACAAAGAAAGTATACTATTGTTCTCATTTTCGAAGAAAAAAAGAGGCGAAAGGGGAAAACTTGTTATTCATATCCAGCAATCGAAAAATTAATTAGAGTTACTTGAAACAGAATCCTCCATCCCTGATCCTTCAAATCAACTGAAATATCTCTCTTTTAGGCCCCTCTATGTTAGTCTATATTCCCCCCTCCAACCTGCAGCATTTCTCTCTTTACCCGATAGAAGGGTAAGAGAACCACCATATTAGTGCTCTTTGAAGTGACTTCTGATTCCAGGCAGCATCACGAGTTTTTGGAAGGGACAACAGAAAACCCCAAGTAAATATTGATATTTGATCCTACCTCCATCTCTTATTTGGCCCCAAAATCATATCATTAGTTCAAGAAACTTGACAGATGAATCCATTTTCTACTGGCATATTAGGAGATTTTCATTATTCTCTTGGTGAGTTTGATTCTTTTGTGATTTAATGACACATCTGTTTCTATCCATAGCAGGATATAGTTCTTTTCGACAGATTATTCTGAAGTAGTCTAAAGATCAACCAAAAACTTGATAACACAGAAAGACTACAACATGCTCAAAGAATGGAGATACGAAATATGTTAACATGAATTGAACAGAACCCGAGTTACACAAACACACAAAATATTAAGCTGCATGAAGTCCATTGCCTGATTCAAAGTTGAGAAAAAAATAGAAACAAATGATTAAGCCATTATTTCATGTGATCCCCAAAATCACATTTAAACAGATTCATACTGGTTGTTTTGTATAATGAGTCAAGAACACAAAAAAACATATATAAATGGTACAACAGTCAATTATGTGCCTGTTCTTTTTTCCTTTAGCATTTTCCCTATCAAAGCTGTTCACCTTGGGAGAGTGGAAGGTTTTAAAGTACCTGATTTTCTTCCATCGGCACATCATTGATGTCAGGTTTTTCATCACAATCATCAGCTTGAGATGTTGGTTCCCCGGTATTTGCATCAGCCACCATTGGTTTAGCTTCATCCTCATCCTGGTCTGATGTCTCATTATTTTGATTTTCAAGCAGAGCAACCTATCTCAACCATTTTAAAAATGAAAATTGTTTTCACTTTTTTTTTTATAGGGATTAACGAAATATGAAATTACTATCAATTGGCAAAAATCAGAACTATTTCCTTACTAATGTACTAGAAGCAATCACGACTAAGGGAAAATATATAAAAATCATTTTGGCAATCCCCAGATTACTCAAGTACAACAACAAGGACCAATCTGCTAAAGGTAAATACGGTATTAGGTGTGATAAGTGATGACAGTAGTATCTACCCTTATCAATGACGAGTGATGATTAATAACACAGGAAAGGAAAAATATTGAAATGCCAAATGAAAAGAAAGATCAGGTAAGCTTTTTGATAAGAAAATTAACGAGTCCTGTGCTCTTAATTAGCAGTTGTGACTTAATTTGGCATTACCTCCTTACATCCACCAGACATAAGAGAGGTCTATGATAACTGAAGGAAAACTGTTGAAAACTAAATAAGTGTTCTCCTACCAGTACGAAGCAACTGCAGTGGCTCATACTGTAATGGCATCACCTAGCTACTAGAGGAAATCTACAAGTTAAATCATCTCTTCAGGTTTCAAACAACCAACAAAAAAGCACAAAAGCGTACATAACACACAAAACAGAATCAATAATTAAAGGCATCAATCTTCATACACACTCTCGGTCTGTCTCTCCACTAATACGCTCACTCTGACCATAACATATTTGAAATTTTATGTTGTTAACTTTCTTGTCCGTTCTGATGTATAGATGGTCCCCACATCGACATGAAAAAACAGTAAGCGACATAAAAGAACAAGTTAAGGATGTCCAGGAGTACTTCTATTGCTTGCACCATGTTTTATGGGCAAGTGGTATATGGGCAACTGAGAACGGACAAGACAAAAAGATTGAGTCTTACATACTTAAGATAACTTAAATTTCTGTCAACAAAAACTTACTTCTTTATCTGGTAGGTAGCAAAACAGCTATTCAAAAATGATATAATCATCAACAAGAGATGTGTCCAGCACCAGAACCACTTTTCAGATAAAAAAACTTGCAGCCTATGAAGTACAACAGTTATATAGTTCTTACACCTCAATCGAGTTGGTAACTTCTACATTTTTTTCTCAGTCCACATCTTGCCAACCTAAATAACTTGGCAAATTCCCAAATCTCACAATTTAAAACCAAAATTAGCTTTTGTGTTTGATCAAAAGCAATATATAACAGCCCCTTAGCCGTGCCATTTGATGTCAGATCTACACGAAACATGACAAACCCGTCAACCTTACTCACAACTAAACCAATTTCTCCACTTCTTTCCAAACACCCAAACAGTAATATCAATACATTATTTTCAAATCCCTGTCTATTTACCTTGTTTTCTAGGTTCAGTACCTTGCTTTCAAGTAACTAGACTGTGTAAGTAACACATACCCAATATAATTCCACAAGCAGGGTTGAGGGAGGGTAGACTGTATGCAGACCTTACCCCTACCTCGTAGAGATAGAGAGGTTGTTTCCGACAGACCCTCGACTTAAAATAAACATTTCCAAGCAATTTCAAAAAGAGAATACAAAAATGAGGACACTAACAACAACAAAATAATGTGAAACGGAGAGCAGTGCGTACATAATATATAAGGGAAAGAATAGTAATCGCAACAAAATAATGCGACAATCGAAGCATAAAAAACAAAGGTGATAACCAAAATCAAAGAACAAGGAACCACCAATGATGTCAACTAATATAACTTTGGTGAATTTGAAGCCCAAAATGAACTAATTTCACTTCTAAAAATCGTGCAAAACATAATGAGATTCTCGCTTGAGTTTGCACTCCCACACGATATGCAAGTAAAGGATTTGTTCAGACCAGGGGCGGATCTAGGGGTCCGAGAGGGTGTTCACCCGAATATATATAAGTTTTTTTGTTTTTTTTTAATGTATATCTAGATTTTGAATCTCCTAGACATAAGTTTAAAAATTGACTTAGTGGTTGAGTGGGTTCAAAATTCAACTTGAGGTTCTAAGTTCAAATCTCGAGCACTACATTTTTATTTTTCGAATCGCCTTAGTAAAAATCCGGAATTTGCAGACCTTTAAGCCCAAATAGTTCCCTCCCACCAAATTAATTTCCCTCCCTAAATAGAATGGCATTATATTTAATTTTAAAAAAATAAGAAAAAGTAAACCATATACAGTTCATTGTTTAAATAGCTCAACATTGAAATATACTACAGTACACAAATGATTTATATAATAAGCAGTAAAAATCATTAAAAATAATTAATTTATTACCGGAATATACTTGAATTTACGTTTGGGAGGTTCCTCGATCGGAACGTCGTCGTCCTTATCGGGGCTTTTGGAATCGCCATCCTTATCAGCGCTACTGTTATTGTTGTTGTTATTTTGGCTGGCAGTAATCGGAGTCCACTTCAAAAACACGAGATGAGAGCCATTACTGCCATTAACTCTGCCGTTAGCGGCGGTTGATTGGTGATTGGTTTTGCCGGAGCTGACGTGAACCCATTTCTTCTTCCATCTCCGAACCGGACCGGTGAATACAATGGTCGGACCGTACCTAGTTGATGAACGGCCGAATCTGGCACCTACTCCTTCCATTCACGGCGGCGTATCAGTGGTAACTCACGGCGGAGAATTATTTTCCGATCTCGGAATATTTAATTTATTTTTTATTTATTTGATCTATGGGTATTTATAGCTTCGCTTTCTGAGAGATCAAGTGTGTGAAGGTCTATGATAAGGAATTTAGGAGTTATCTGGACCGTTGATTAATGTTTATTTTTAGTATTTTTATACTGTAATTTGGAACTTTAATTGTATTATTAAGTATATATTTAAATAATTTTATGGCTTGGTTAAGAGAATCAAATCCAATAATTAAATGGACGCAATAGAAAAGAAGGTTTAATAAGAAAGTCAAATCTTTTTTTTTGGGAGAGCCATAAATTCATTTTAAATATTCGATTTATCTAGTCAAATTCAACTCTACAAATTATTTCTAACCTTCATATGAGCAATTGGATCACTATAATCTAAGACTTTTTTAATAATGTTTTTATAATTATCATGCAATAATAATCTTACAATTAATAATATTTCACTTTTAAAGATCATCTTGAACTCTTTTTTTAAAAGAAATTGTTAATTTTCGTCACAACTTTCTTCCATATTTAAAAAAAATAAGTTGTTGGATTTTGTGTAATCAATATAACACATATGTTAGATAATCGAGTAGATTTAACTAAACTAATAATATTAAATAATGTGTCATGTGGAAGCATCGGAAATATGACTACACACTCACATGATTTTTGTCGAGTGATAGAAATATTTGATGAAATTGGTGAATTATACTAGTATTAATTGTAAAAAGATTTGCTAATTTTAGTCACAATTTTCCTCCATAGTTTTTAAAAATAAGTAGTTGGATTTTATGTAATCGATAAAATAACGTCATTTTATGTTGAAGCATTTGAAACAAAATATAATAGATCATTTTATTTTGAAACATAATTACACACTCACGTGATCTTTGTCGAGATATATAAATTTTTTATGAAATCGATGAATTACACTTGCTTCTAATGTATGGATAAATTGAGGGCTCGTGATGTCTACCCATCTTTCCTTCGTTATTTTGAGAATCATGTGAGCGGAAACAAATTTGTATACATAGTCACACACTTACTTGAGCAATGTTAAAAATAGGGAATGAGTACTTGTATGAACTCTCATATTTTCACTAATTCTATCACGTCTATGATATATATTATTGTCATTTTCAAATCAAGCTTTTTGACGTATACTTTAAATGGGAAGCCATAACATAAATTAATTTTTTTAACTTATAGGTCAAGTTTCTAGAATAGATATGTTTGAATTTAATTTTTAAGATTAGTAAAATTAATTAATATGAGAAGGAATGAAGGAAAATCTTAAATTTTTTATTTTAAATCATGGGCTACAAATAATAAAATAAAAAATATGCTAATTATTTGTTTGCAAATTTAGTAAATACTCGCCATCTCTAAAGTTCCCTCCTGCACCACCACTTCCCGCCTCCCTTCTCCTCCCCACCGCCGGCCGCCAACCTCCGCCGTCAACCTCCGTCGTTCATTTCCGATATCAATGGAAGCTCAAAATTTGTCTTTTGGACTTTCCTCTACCTTACCCACTTCACCAATTCAAAACCAAAAAAATCCATTCTTTCAGATTTTGCTCAAACCATCTTCTTCTTCAAATAATCTTAACCTTAAAGGGGTTTTCTTGAAACCCCATGTTTCTTTTTCTCCTAAAAGTTTCCCCAGCAAGGAATTTTTCCAGTGTAGGAATTGTTTGCAAAGAATTGAAAGAGAAGCTATTACAGTTCCTGATAGTGGTGTGAGTAAAGAACTTAGAAAGAAGAAGCTTGCAGTGTTTGTATCTGGTGGAGGTTCAAATTTCAGGTCAATTTATGAAGCTACACTTGAAGGGACTGTTCATGGAGAGGTAGCTGTTTTAGTTACCAATAAAAATGGTAGGGTGTTTTTTCAGTTTATTTCAATATTTGATTTTAATTGGCTTTTGATCCCTGTCTATTAGAGATTTTGGTAAAGCTCTGAGCTTTGACATATAATGAGCTGAGGGACTATTGGAAACAGCCTCTCTACCCAACAAAGGTAGAGGTGAGGTCCGCGGATATGTTACATCCCCAGACCCCACGTGTGGCATTACATTAGGTGTGTTGTTGTTGTTGTATATAGGTGATACATATTAGTTGAGATATTTATGGTAGATGCAAGGTCAAAATTATTCTTATGTATGTACAATAGATGCAGAATCCTCTTAGCTTCCTTCCCGTGTATTTACTTCTTTATATTTTGCATAGCCTTATGTGAAAATCCTAACTCCACCATTGGTCGTTTGCTTTTTAGGAGTAGTTTAGCCTTTCAGAGAGTATACATTTAGAAATTTAGAGAACTTCTAATACTTCATACTTAATTTGCATTATAATGGCATGAGATGAGTTTAAAATGGCGTAACATGGTCAATGAAGATTCATATAACCGACACCAACTTATTTGAGACCAGAGCAGAATTGTTGTTGTTGTTGTTATTATTGTATTTCAAGATTATTTGTTGTTGGCTTTTGGTTCTTGTTTATTTGAGTTTTCGTAAATCTTCGACCTTTAACAGCTATGTAGGTATAGGTGATACACATTAGTTGAGATTATATTTTAGATATTATCACTTTCAGTGTAGGTCATATGCTTTCTAGGATTAGTTAGCCTGTGAGAGATTGTACGTCTAGAAAATATAGAGAACTTCTTGTACGTCTTACTTAAATTACAAATATTGGCATGATATGAGTCTAAATGGAGTAACGTGGTCAATGAGGATTCATATAGCCGACCCTACATGTTTGAGACTTGGGCATAATTGTTGTTATCGTTATTATTGTATTTCAAGATTGTTGATTGTTGGCTTTTAGGTCCCTGCCGATTTGAGATTTTGGTAAAGCTATGAGCTTTAGAGAAAAACTTGTACTTTCAGCCTATTTGTATTGCAACTGTCTTGATTAATTTTGCCAAGAGTGTAATTTCTATTCATCGTGTCCTTACGTCAGGCTTCATCTGTATTCCTTCTTTTGTTTCTTTCGTCCTGAAATTTTGTTATTCTTAGGTGTATTAACAGTTTGCATGTTAAAGCTAGTGTGACTTTATAAATGAGTATGCTGTGTTGAAAATGAAATTACATTGGTGATGGACTTTTTCTTTCCCACTCATGATGAGATGTTCCCATGATACAATATCAGCTTGATATTTTTTGGCGGAAGCACTTGGAAATTTCAGATATTTCTGTTTCAACTAAAGTTTCCACAGCTTATTGTAGATTACTCCAAAGTTTCCACAGCTTTATACCTGAAGATATATGTGTATTCAATTGTCTTATTGTAGTTGTCACTCATCTTTTCATTTAGATTTGTTTTTGTTATGAAATGCAGATTGTGGAGGTGCAAAGTATGCAAGGGAGCAAGGCATCCCTGTTATTTTGTTTCCTAAAGCAAAGAATTCATCGGAGGGTTTATCGGAGGAGGATCTCGTGGGTTCTCTAAGGTTTTTTCTTTTCTATCCATGTCTCTTCTATTGATCTAACTGCTTCAGTAGTTAGTTTGTGCAAAAAAGATTTCATCTTCCTTGAAATTAGGCTGTAACACAATCAGCTCCTCTTCTTCTATGTTTTTCCTTACTTTTTCTTCTGGGATGATTAGCAGAAGAAAAATGGTATCTGAATAGAAGGAAATTTACTTGTACTGCTACCATTTCTTGAGGATTTTGAATTTTGAGCACAAAAGATTGACGTGGTTTATCAATCTCAAAAAAAAAGATTAACGTGGTTTAAGTTAAGTTCTTTTCATCAATATGGCGAAAATTTTGGTTTTCTTAAGCTTTCTTCTAGTTCCTGCATTCTTTGACGACTTGCAACCATTCGGGCTTCAATCACGGAGCGAAGATGCCTCAAGAAACCATTTAACATTATCTGAGTATTTCGAAGAGAATTCTGCACATCTATCAAAAGTTCCTGTCTTTCTCAGTTGCATTTATTGATACCACATCCTCACTGTTGTTCTTCTTCTCACCAGTGAACTATTGTAAAATATTCACCTAATTTTGACATAAGCTCTGGTTAATTGAAACTTTAGAGTTATTCGGTTAAACGCTTCTTTTTGTTCACCTTTCTTTATTTTGGTTTTCCTTTTCATTTTCCCCTTGGTTTCTTCTAGTTGGAGCAAAATGATTATTACAGAAGAAATGGGAAAGTAAATGTGAACAGAAGCATGTAAACCATGATAAACATCTATCCCAAACTTTGGTGTTGGGTATTAATTAATTCCGAGATTATTTGTCTCATCATTTGTACTACAATGTAGGATAACTTCACCTATCCCATCCCCAGACCAAACGACTCCTTAGTGTATGACATGAATAATCTTAGTTGTCTTCGTTGTTTTACTGAAGTTATTTCCTCATATTCTTTTCCGTTATAATAAACTATTTTTTGTTTACAGAGCCTACAATATCGACTTTATTCTTTTAGCTGGGTACTTAAAGCTTATTCCTACTGAGCTGGTCCAAGCATTTCCAAGATCAATATTTAATATTCATCCGTCACTTCTTCCATCTTTTGGAGGCAAAGGCTACTATGGCATAAAAGTGCATAAAGCAGTCATAGCTTCTGGAGCTAGGTACGTATTGTGTTTGCTATCAAAATGGAATTATTCTTGTTAATCAAGTATCTCGCTTCTCCTTCCTCGTCATTGCACATTAGATAGTTGCTAAACATAAAATAGTACCACCGTTCAGCTTGTGAATTGCAAATTGAGTGCTTAGTTGAAGACTTAAATACTCAATGTGACTCGTGTTTCCTCTATAGTTAAAACCAACAAATATTATTTCAGAGAAATGTGATCTAGGAACATTTTTAGATCATATTCGATAATGTAGCATCTTTTTCCTGAAATGTTGAGGATTCAGGTTCTTCAAAAAAAACATTTCTATTTTGCTAGTTTTTACTATGAAGATTTGTATTCACATTTTGAGTTGGAAGTACTTACTCCATTATCTCTGAATTCCCATAAATTGTAATAAACTGAAGACAATTCCTATCATCATTTAAGCAAGTATTTGTGATTAATTGTTTACTTGACTGTTTCATACCGATATTGTTACCTGTGAATTCTGCTTAATTTCAGTTTATCATGTCCACCCTACAAAGATGTTAAGCACCTAACCTTGATTTTTGTTGCATTTGGGATAGGTTTAGTTTTTTCCGTCCAATGCTTTGGATCCTCATTTTAGCTCCAAACACAAGTAATTCACTTTTTCTGGCTGTTATTTGATCTGTAGGTATTCAGGTCCAACGATCCATTATGTTGATGAACATTATGACACTGGGCGTATTCTTGCTCAAGGGGTCGTGCCTGTGCTGGCTAATGACACAGCAGAAACACTTGCAGCAAGGGTTCTTCAGGAGGTCATAATTTCTTTTAACATTTCTTGTTATGAGTGTATTATTGTTGTCGCCATCAATTTTGAATTTTCGTGGTGCATGTGTAAAGTAAACCTCTAGGTCTTCCCCATGTTTCTGATCATTACCTTACGTACCACTACCAGTCCCGCAAAAAACATGTATGGTTTCAGGAAAAGGGATCCCCTGAATATTAGGTAGGTGTTGTTAAACCGGGGTGAATAAGCCGACAAGGAGTTCCATTAATAATTGGCCATTTGATCCCTTGGAACAACTCGATGAATTTAGTTGATCGTTTTAGGAGGCCTTTGTGACTAGATCAAACCTATCTAATTTTTATTGTATGATGGTTTTTTGGCTACAAGTTCTTTTCAATCTATGTATCTATTCAATAAATCAGTAGCATTATTGTTTATAAACATGTATTGTCTCAGATTTACAACTCGTGTTACCTATCTCTCTATCATTTTTCCCTGTCCGTTTAGTGTTCCCTGCAGACAAGCAATATCAACACTCCTCCCTTTTAGGGTATCGTGGTATCCACTAACACTCTTCGTTTAACAGGAGCATAAACTTTACGTAGAAGTAGCTGCAGCGTTATGTGAAGAGAGAATGGTGTGGCGTGAAGATGGTGTCCCTCTCATCCGGAGCAAAGAAGATCCCAATCATTACAAGTAGAAACAAAAGCCAGAGGTTAGCAACTCCGCGGCTAGAAGTATTCGTTACTGAGCTCTGTGTTGACACTAACATAGTTTTGGTACATATGCCTCTTGGAAGGCGTACCAACGTCCTTAATTGTTCAATTTACCATTATACCATAGAAAATTCAACATATGTAGACGAATATTGTATGTCTATGACTATAAGTTTTGTACCAATATGTTTTGACAACTTTTTATGTTTTCATCTATGAAAGAAATAGCTTGTTGTTTCTTGACCTTGCTGGATATTATGAAGATGATTCTATGTTTCTCATATTATTAATCCTATACTTCTAAGACCGGTTAAACGGACGTTTAAAACCAAACAAATGAATGCAAAATATGTGTATCATATGCACAATTTATTATTTAACCAATCATAATAAAGTAATAGCATGTATTTTCACTTTGATTTTTATTTGTTAAGGTTAAATTACTTGGCGTTTGACTTCTTACATCACATTTCTTCTTGAACCTTGCTAACGGTTGTATACTTTGAGCGTTATACTCTTATTTGGGGAAGGCAATAATGTTAAGGGAAATACAAGTAGTCAAAAGCAGGTAACATATGAAATGAGGAAAATAATTTCTCTAATGAAACTAAAAAAGAACAAAGTTGCACAAGTGGATTACACACTTTGGTCTGCTCTCGATCCTCCACCACACTCTACCCAACCCCCACCCTATACTACCATTTCCATCACTCTCACACCTCTATTGTGTTTGCCGAAATCATATACAAATACTTTTGAGATACTACATTTTTGCTTATGTATCAAACATGAAAAATATAGGTAAAAGGGCTCATATATTCTTCAATTTTGCGATTTAGAGCTGATATACCTCTTATTACCAAAGTGGCTCAGATTACTCCTACCATTACACAAATGACTCAGATATACACTTACTGTTACACATATAACTTAAATATATCCTTATTGTTACACAAATGACTTGATATACACCTACCGTTACACAAATGATCCAACTATATCCTTTTCGTCCAATGAAAGTGATTTTTTTTTTAAAAATTATGTAATAGTAGAGATATATGTAGCCACTCTTGTAACGAGTGATATATCAACTCTTAATCACAAAATTGAGGAGTATATCATACCTTTATAAAATGATTACTTACTTTTCATCCTACCAAACACAACCCTATATAACTTGTCAAATCTAATCCGGCCCATATAAGACATTGGGCTCTTAGTCCATATAAGCCCACATAAACAGCCCAAAATCTCTGTCACTCTTACAAACCCTCAGTAACTCCATATATAAATCAAGCTTCTAGGGTTAGGGTTTCATTTAATCAGCAAACTGCAAAGAAGAAACTTCAGCAATGGCCGCCAAGAAGACTGCCCGGAATCCAGAGCTGATTCGTGGAGTGGGAAAATTTTCCCGTTCCAAGATGTACCACAAGAAGGGTCTTTGGGCCATTAAGAAGAAGAACGGCGGCGCTTTACCCGTTCACTCAAAAAAGCCCGCCGTAGCTCCGGCGGCTGAGAAAGCCCCAAAATTCTACCCCGCCGATGACGTGAAGAAACCCCTTGTTAACAAACACAAACCAAAACCCACTAAGCTTAGGTCAAGTATTACACCTGGTACTGTTTTGATTATCCTTGCTGGAAGGTTTAAGGGTAAAAGAGTTGTGTTTTTGAAGCAGCTTGTTTCTGGTTTGCTTCTTGTTACTGGTCCATTTAAGTTTAATGGAGTTCCTCTAAGGCGTGTGAATCAAGCTTATGTTATTGGAACCTCAACAAAGGTGGATATTTCTGGAGTGAGTGTTGATAAGATTGATGATAAGTACTTTGCTAAACAAGCTGAGAAGAAGCAGAAGAAGGGAGAGGGAGAGTTTTTTGAAGAAAAGAAAGAGGTTTGCTTTCCTATTTTTGCTCATTTTCTGTTAATGATTGAATTTGTTCTCCATTTTGTGGTTAAAGAATGGATCTTTATAGTTAGTACTATGCTTATACATTGGATCATTTGCTAATTCTATGCTTGCAAGATTAGATCTTTTTGTTTATTGTGTGATTAGGTAGTTGATTATTATGTCTTGTGAAATGTTGTGATCTTTTATGCTGTTCTTATGTGAATATAAATGAGGAAACATGCTTAGTGAGTATTCATAGATAATTAGTTATGTCTCATTATTGAAAATGAAAATTAGCAGATTCCATTAACATGCATTTTCTGGTCCCCGAACAGGTTTGTTTAATACTGTAATTAGCTTGAATAACTTCCCTAGGAAACATGGTTAGCGACAATCAAAGGTAAGTTGTCTCATTTTGTGATGAGAAAGCTGAGAATGAAAATTAGCATTGACATTGACAATCGTATTACTGAAACTTGACGTGCCCTGTACATTTAACATTGAGATTTGGATTATTAAAACTTGCTTCAACATGAATAACTCAATTTGGTAATGCAGAAACATAGTGAGTATTCTTAGGTAAGAATTTATGTTTCATTCATGTGAATCGAAAATTAGCCAATTTCATATCTATGCGTGTAATTCTATACTATTAAACAAACTTGCTTGAACATGAATGATGTACTTCGATATTCAAAATTTTGATCTTTTTTTATTTGGTAATTCTGTAGGAGAAGAATGTGCTTCCTCAGGAGAAGAAGGATGACCAGAAGGCTGTTGATGCAGCATTGATCAAGGCCATCGAGGCTGTTCCTGAATTGAAGGGTTACTTGTCTGCTAGGTTCTCGCTCAAGTCAGGCATGAAACCCCATGAGCTTGTCTTTTAGACCAGATACTTTTGATGAAATTGATTTTGTTAGATCTATTTTGTTTTATCTTCTATTTTGAACCTGCGTTTAGTCTTTGTATTGAAGATTTTGTTGGTTATAAACATCTTAAGTTGAAATATGCATTATGAGATTTGCTCCTTTTTTGTCCTGTTATTTTGTTATAAAGGTAGCTCAATGGTTCGTTAACTGAAAGCTACATGTACCAAGAGAAGGTGAAATTGAGTATCCTTGATCTTGACTGCCATTGCGGCTGTAGCAATACAAATAGATTATTGTCTGAGAAGTTTACTGGCCGGTTGTTGTTCTTTGTCAGCATATCTGCTTACCGAACTTCTTTCATATTTCATGATATTAGTGAATCACGTCTTCTTTTATGTCTAGTGTCGTTTGCTGTTCTTTGTCAGCATATTTTAAGTTTGTACATTTTACATGATAGTTGTGAGCATGTTGTATTCTGTATAACATGTTTGGCTGTTGGATGAGAAGGGGAGAAGATGGAAATGGCTTAGAATTTAGCCTTTCTAAGAGACCCTTGTCTTAAATCAATTCATCTATGCACTTTCCAGGCTCACTGCCTTGGTTCCCGGCAGTTTGTGTATATGGGTGCTTACAAGTTACAACACAAACAATATACAGTTTTCTGCCTTTCGTAGTTTTCCAGTAATATGTCTTGTGTATCGATAAGCTAGGATTATCTTTAACGTAGACAAGCACCCTGAACTTGTACACTAATCTCTTCACCAATTGAACACTTTATACAATGTTCAACTTATGTTCATTGAGCTCTTTATATATGTCCAGATGTCTATTGAAACACTAGTTTTATGATTGCTGTGTACCAAACTACAACATCTATTTTTTTTTGGTAAATAGAGTAATATAAAGGTAATCATATAAATAATAAATTCACTTTTGCTTACTATCGTGAACATGTTATTAAGTAGATGTGATAATTTATGATAAGGTAATTTTATTCTAGTAATTAAAAGTGGTCTCTTAAATATACTTTTCCAAATAATCAGATTTATTTCGTTATCTATACCATATATGCCTCTCCAAACCTATTCTATGAGATTATATTGAGTATGTTGTTTATCATATGTCTTTAGGGTCCATTTGATTAGAAATCGGGATATTATGATCCTGGATTAACTTGGATAATGTATGAACATATGAGATGCATTATTCAGATTATAGTTCTTGTCGGACCCCAAATTTTAAATCGGGATAATCCACCTAATTCTTACGAGTTACGACAAAAGGACCTCTAATAATTTACTTGATGTATATAACATTTTATCATAGAAATTAGCCTAAAATACTCTTGAACTATTGAAAATGGTACAAAATTACAGAGATGTGCATAACTTGATTAATTTAGGTAGTGACGGTATTTAGAGCTAATAGGTGGACGAAGAGTAATTTTGTACCATTTACCATAGTTCAAGAGTGTTTTAGACCCTTTTCCTTAGCAATTAATAAACTATATATGTTTTCTGGCCTCCAAAATTAACCCATATACTTTTATATTATCGTATAATGTAGTTAGCTCTAATATATAATGCATCAAAATAATGCCACTCCCTTTGCTTCTCTTAATTGTACGTTTGGTAATGCCAAAATACTCTGACGAAAGGCGCACTACGGGAAAGTTTGAAACATGGAAGTAAGTCATGACTTCTGAATAAGAAGATAGGTGTTAGCTATTGTCCATTAATTTTGGACTTATATTTTTTTATGAGAGTTTAGTATTTTGAAACCTCTTTGCTTCGAGGTAGGAGTGGAATTTGGAAAGAACATTCACAAAAGAATCGTGTGGTGTGGTGAAAAGGTTTCACTCCACCTACGTGACTTATTTATGTTCGTGTATGACTTAAGTTGGAATTTAAACAATTTCCAAGTATATATACCATGCTTATTGCTTACTATGTATCATGTTAGAAAAATGATATTTTTGGTATGTATTAATTATTATGCATGTTTTGTAGTTTATGGTAGTAGTAATTAGTAAATGATATGCTCAAAATTCAAAAAAGTAAAATGAATAAAAGTAATAATTTGGATATTGTTTTCTCAGTATATAATATGTAGTTCATGAATATTAAATATATGAGCCACAAACAAATAGTAGCATACATATATTTTTCTGAAATATTCTCCCTTACTTGATAAATACATAAATATATACAAATTGTTATGCAATATAGTACTTACTAAAGTCTAAAACCTTCAACCGCAACTACTTGGAGAAATATAGTAAAGTTTTTCTCCACCAATAAACTAGATGATTTACTTCCCAAACCCAAAACTAAAGCTAATATATATTGCCTCCACAATAATGGCTTTCTAATTCTTAACAAATTAAACAAACTTATATTCTTCCCCAAACGTCTGTCATCTGCATTGAAATCTGACGAAATCTATCGTTTTCTAACAAACACAAATTCAGATCCAGGATTTGAACTCGAGATCGTTGATTAAATCCACCATAGTCTATATCGGTTCAAGATATTATCCATTCAAAGCTGCAGCCAAATTTCCAATTTTAATGCCAGTATTAGAAGCAATAATATTCTCTCTACAATAGAAAGAAATTGCTTGCTTAGGCACAAATCCAACATTTCTTTTCTTTGAAAAAGAATCAAAACTATTCTTTTGGTAATCTTTTTGTTCATTTGTTGTTCTCTTATAAGATCCAAACCATTTAGCTTCCATATAAGCTAGTCTTCTCCATGGTGCCACATAAATATCCATTTTCTTCATAGATTTCTTCATAGCTCTACTCATAATTCTCACCACTTGCTTCAACTCTACCACTTTTCCAACAAAAACTCGAGGGAAATTTTCCAGCAACGAGGTGTAGCAAGGTGTTGCTCGAGCAATTTCAAATTCTCCGGCTAATGAAACCTCGATTATGTAACGAGTAACACCAACATTAACGTCGATATACTCGTAACTTCCCGAGATACGATTACCAGCTTTCTCCCATTTTAATTTGCACAATCCTATAAAGTTGAATTAGGCGAAAAAAAGTTAGGTAGAGATTTTCAAACTTATATACATCAATAGTGCAACAGCTAACAAGTAATTTGTTCAGCTATAGAATTTGTGAAAAAGGTGCTTACCAGCATCGAAGCCTTGATCACGCAATCGAGTCATCAACCATCGTTTAAACTCCGGTGAGCTCTGATCATTTGCTTCTTCAGCAAGCAAAGCATTATCCACAGCATTAATAACACTTTTCTTCAAATCATCACCGGAATTTCCATCGGAATTCAACAAATTCCTCAAATTCTCCTTAATCTCCGATTCATCAAAGCAATTAGTATCAACATTTCCATCAATCTCTTCCAATTTCTCATTAACAGTAATTACCTCCCCTTCTAAAAACGAATTCACGAGTCGTGATAAATCCGTCAAGCTCTCTGTCACCACCGGCCGTGGCGGGGAGTGTTCACTGCCGCTGCTCTCGCAGATCCGAGTTTTCGCCACCTCATCAAACGCTTCAGCTACTCTCTTAAACTTAACCGGTACAAATCTCGCCATTTTTTTCGATCTCAATTTTTTCTTCTTATTCGAATTTTATAGACGTATCAAATATTTATGATTCAGTTATGTCGCAATCATGAAGAAAAAATGTTCACAAAGAGGAAATCACTTACCAGAAATGGAGTTTTTTTTTTTTTGTAGAGTAATGATGAAGACATTATGTTGATAAAGTTGAACATATATATATAAGTAATTTTTTTAAATAATAAGTGTATTTTTTTAGTGAATTTTACACACAAGTCTGGGTTATAGTGAATGATACAATGAATGTAGACATAATGTATGAATAAGTTCGTTATTTAGCTAAGTCTATTTTTCATTTGAGGGATAGTCCAATAATATACCTTTTGCATGAGTGTAAATTAAACTGTTTTCCGCATAAAAATATAATATTCCTCAAAGGCACCTGGTTTTAATTTAGAAGTTTTTGTGGGGGAGCGTTTTAATAAAGTTACATTAATGCAAATTTAAATTTAGTCAAAGTTTTTGTTAGAGAGTGTTTTAACATAGATTAAATTTGACATACCATGTTTAAGGCAATTAAAAAATATATATATATAAAATATATAGACTAACACACATCAAAAAATTTAAAAATCTTAAATTTCTGTTTTGTGGCTCGAAAGCACCAAAAATGATGGCAGTCATGACAGAACAATGAATATTGATTACCAAGATTGTTTCAGATGGATACACCAAATTTCGGATAGATATGGAAGTCTATCCAAAGAAATTTTAAAAATCTATGAACTAACATACACCAAAAACTTAAAACTTAAAATTTTAAATTTTCTTTTATAAGCATAAATGTCAAAAGAATGTTGTGAGCCATGTCGGAACGATGAGTATTGATTATCCAATTTTTTTCGAATGGACACACCAAATTTGGAACATATTTAAGTTTGTCAAAAGATTCTGAAAAATCTATGAATTAATACACACCAAAATTTTAAAAATCCCCAATTCCTTTTTATAATCTTGAAATGCCAAAAAATGTTGTCAGTCATGATATAGCAGTAAGTATCAATAACTATAATCATTTCGATTGGACACAAGAAGTTTGGGGCAAAATGAAACCGGTTCAATCAATTTTGAAAAATCTATGAACTAAAACACACTATTGAAATTCCTATTTTCTATGTGTTATACTCAGATATAGTGAAGGACTTTCCGATAGAAAAGTTTATTTAGTGATATATGTTTCATGATATTTAAGTAAAATTGACTTAACTTTTGTTCTTACAAAGATAGTTATTACATCGACAAAATTGAATTGCTATTTAAAAAAAATATTTTAGTGAATTTGTGTAATGAATAAAGTTGGGTGATCATTAGTAAAATTGCCCAACTGTATATTTATCATGATATTGATTTATGAGCTAAAATTTAGGCATCATTTCAAACATTTATTTAACGAAATCAGAATACATTTTATTTCTTTAACTAATTCTTGAATTGAACAGATACCTATAATAAATTGATATGAATGTTATGAGCTATCTCTCCTAATAAAAAAAAGTTATTGTTGAAACTTTTTTCTTGTTTCCTTTTATTATGACTAGAGCTCGAAGAAGAAAATAAAATAAGAAGATCATATAGAAAGTGTGGTAAAAATGTCATAATAGAACTCGATCATAACGATTGAATCAATTTATCTTTATGTATAAGAATTCTAAATTATAAATTTCAACCATTTCTTTTTCTATTGCAATTTTGTGGCTTATTATATGATGATTTTGAAACTTTTCATAAATAACAAGAAACTAGAAACAATAACTATTATGCCTATATATGACAATAATTAAAGTCCACTTTACTCACAAGTATCATGTGTATCAACATTTTGCTTTTGCCAAAAAGTATATGTCAAGTAATAGTAGTACATTTTTGACTATTTATATAGTATTCATGAGAATGATAAAAAATGACACCATATGTATACATAGATGTTTTCACTATTTAGTCAAGATTGAGATGATTAATTATGACTTAAAAAGAGACCAAGTTGAATATGTTTTCTTTGTTACTATAAAACTTCTCAATGGAACTATTTAGCATGGATGGAGCTAGACGATAATTTACAGATTTCATCGAATTCAGTAGGATTATTTTGAATTTTGGATTTAGGTATAAAAGTTTACTAAATCTACGTATAAATTTTAAATATAAAACTCAATAATTAATTTTTAAAATGATTGATGTTAGAACTAAATATAGTATTTTCAACATTTTTCATTAAAAAAAAGACCAAAATATTTTCTTCGTATTAAATTCTTATGTAGAGTATTATTTACTCATGAAAATATGAACAAATTTAAATAAAATTGTATTTTATCCAATCCATTTTTACTCATATGAAGTATGGACGGATTGAATTATTATCTATTCCATGTTGACTCATTTTCAGTGCGCACTAATTTGACCCAATCCGCCCATTTGTCACTGCTGCTACCGAAGAGTGAGCATAGATGCGGAAAGTTGAAGACGTAATGCTTGTACTAAAATGGCAATTAATTTATCTTTTTCTTTCACATAATTTTTGCTATACTAATATTGGACTAGTTCAATGAACTTGAAATTCTGTCTAGATACATTGAATCTCAAGTAATGATAAAGCCAAGCTCATTTCTCGACTTATATATATGTTCAATATATATTTATATAAAATGAAAAAAGCATGCCTAAATCTAGATAAATGGTGCCTATTAAATCAAGAAAACAATGATGATGTTATCTACAAAAGACTATATATGTGGCTCGGCCTTTTCAAAAATATCGTTGTATAATAGTATATTTTTAGAGAATTCGACAGAAAAACTTAGCAAAAGTCTAGTGATGTCCAAAATCCAAATACTTGTTCCCACCTTAGCTAACTCGGCTCTCCTAGGCAGTAGACACTACATCAATGACTGGCATTGTTTGTTCATGTGTTATATTCAACTTATACCTTCTTCAATTGGAATTTTGTATTACAATCTCCGTGAAATATATTACAATTTTGAATAAACTATTCAAATTTTTATAGTATTAATAAATAAAGTTTTTATGATAATATCCAAGATATGTATTGTAAATTCATGGTAAACATCTTATCAATTTGAACTAATCCTGGCTCTTATAAACAATAATATTACTACTGTACACAATAAAGATGCAAATAATATGCACTATCAACATATTTTACACCAAACAACAAGATAAGTAAAATTAACTACCTATAAAGACATTGTAGAAATAATGCTTGTCTATGAGCCGCAATATCTTCTTTTGTACTGGCCTAAGAGTATTCAAAAGATCCAATCAAAATGATTTTTAGGATCGATGTATTGGAAACAAGCTCTTCCTTCATAGATTAATGACTTTTGATGTTGTTCACACGTTATAGCGGCAAATAGGGCAATAGTGACTCTTGTCTAACCAGGTTTTAATGCAATGTGTATGAAACATATGTGAACAAGGCATGCACACGATCTTTTCACCCTCCAATGATTGAAGACAGATAACACAGTCAATATCCTTCAAACATTGATCATTGAACATTCATATCAACAATTATGTCCAAGTATTTGCAATTAGTACGACCACCACACTTGTTCAACCCATCTTCAATAAGTTTACGTATATGAATATTCATTTGTTTAATGACAGAGTCATTACCACCCCAATTGCCGATCTCTCCTTTAAGTTTACTGTAAAATACACCGTGTGCTGAGTATTGATAATGACATAGTTTGCTAAGTATTGATAATGGCATAGTTTGAGATCAAAGGATAGAGTATAAGTATGGTGATGGTCAGGTTTATATATGAGTTGTGATGGGTTATCCCGTTGTTTACACCAAAGGTGATCGTCAATAAAAAGTTCAAGTTGAAGGATTAAAGTAGGATTAAAGTAGGTAAACCATTGGTAGTATTACTTGTTGATTCGAGATTGTCGTCGTTATGTAATCTTAATTCCGGTCGAACAACAAAGGTTGCCTCCCTCATGTTATGGTGACCCACCTTTTCGAAATCCTCCATTGAAATTAAAGCAAGTATGAATTATGTTCCTCTCCTCTGACTTATATAAATAATAGAAACAAATCCAATTCAAATTAGGTTTAGTAAACTTACAGATTTTCAAAAGGGAAACTGTACTTTGTTTCTCCCATGAACTTTGGGGTTTATACGTTATATTTATTACTATAAGTTTTTCTTTTATATTCGAGTACTACTTTTAATTTAAATACTACAAAGGGCATTATGGTAAATTACTTTCAATGTCTTAATTGTACTATGTTTACACTTTGGTTTGCTACGCATTTGTAATTGTATTTCTTCGCAGGTTTTGGAGAAAAAATACAAATACAAATTGTTTTGTATTATAATGAATACATATTAGGACGAGAGAGGCGAGCAAGATCTAGAGAGGGAGGACAGAAGATCAATACATGTTGTATTCATGGTATTTTTCGCGGGTTTTGGAGAAAAAAATACGTATACAAACTGATTTATATCAAATGAATACATATTAGGAGGAGAGATGCGAGTCAATCGATAGAGGGAGGAGAGAGAGGATGAATACATGTTGTATTTATTGTATTTTTTGTAGATTTTGGAGAGAGAAAAAATAAATAAACTGATTTGTATCAAAATGAATACATATTAGGAGAAGACAAGCGAGCTAGATCGATAGAGGGAGGAGAGAGGATGAATACATGTCGTATTCATTGTATTTTTGTAAGTTTTGGAGAAAAAATACATATACAAACTGATTTGTATCAAATATGAAAAATACATATATAAACTGATTTGTATCGGATGTGAAAAATACATATAGTGATTTATCACACATATCATATGTTTGCTTTTCCTTGCCAATATTTGTTGGGCCGACTTGTCCAATTGAGTGGATTGGATCCCAAACTAGTCCATACCAATTTATGCTACATCCAAATTTTATTCTTTCGAAAGACTTTCGACTAAAATCTTACTTTTGCCTTATAAAGATAAGACATTTATTTTGATAAAACCCTCGATTAAAGTGTGTTAAAACTTCTCCCAAAAACAAGGGACCATAATATATCAATTCAAATGTGTTAAATTATGATTTTCAACCATGAGCTTTTCGATGTTATTTTAAATCAGATTATTAAGTATATAGGATGTTCTTGAAAAGATCAATTGCCTTTTATTAATCGACAAGAGGTATCAATTTATTGGGTTCATTCAATCACATTTACTATTCCACTGTCTAATTTTAAGAAAATAATTAAGTTCTAATCGAGTCAAATTATCGATATGCGAGTTAGCTAGTTTAAAATATTAAGTTTACAAACTCTAATATAGAGTAATATAATCTATTTATTTGATCAATAGTAATATTGTTTGTAATTAAAGCTGGTAAACATTAACCGTCATATTAATGTAAAATTTACCATCTTTTGAATGCTCATAATTGTTATTTATACATTATAGGTAGGGTTTAGAAGGACGATAAGTTAATGAATTAACGTGCTAATTAATGCCTTGTATATCAGAATTCGACTCAATAGCTTTTTCTAACAAATATAATTTTGTAACTAAACATTCTAGATAAAATTTTTTATCGAAAACAGTCCTTCTACTCCATAAAAGTAGAAGTAAGGAGTGTTTCGATAATTGTGATCGATGAAGCAGTAAATACAACACCCTCTACAAAACAAAATGAGAAGCTCCAATGAAAACACCACCTCAACTCTCTATTTTTAGTATGCTATAACTATTAAAGTCTTTCAACCGATAAAGAAGAACTACCCTGTCCCAGCAAAGAAGGATCTCCATTAACATATCTTTCCTAATAAACTAGCTTCAATTGCTAAGAAAGTTAGACTGTGCTTATGACCGAGGTATATAATATTACAGATTTAATAAATTTGATGATCAATAATTGTTCAGACTTGGTAAAGATTATCAATAGTACGAATTGCATTATGTAACCATCTTTCACCTTATTATTTAAGCTATATTCAATTTCCACAAATTTATTTAACTAGTAGTTAATGTTGATATATTAGTCACAACTTGTATATTCCAATTTAGGGGGTGATATATTCTAGAGAATTTTCTTGTTTCTAGTTATCATCACAAACTAAGATTCCGAATCAGAATCTTGATCAATTACAAGAAGCCATATTTATTCGTATTCGATATTTATATAAAACTTAAATAATTTCGTCTTAACAATTAAATATTAAAGTGACACATATTACTTAATCCTCACATTTATTAATTAATCAGACCAATAAGTTACAATATCAACCACTATATATGTTCTTATAATAACACCAAATTAAACTATGACAATAACTAAGCCAACATAGAAAATAAAAAATAAAAAAATCTTCTCTTAGGTCCCTCCGCTTTTAAAAACCTTTAAAAACACCTCTCCAAAATCTAATTCACCTCATTTCTCACCCTAAATATCCACAATATGACAATTTGTAATTTTATTTATTTATTTTGTATTCTATCTTTATCGCTTGTTGAACCATGTGAGTTGCGTGAAAGCATGATACTCTAAATTCGAGATCACATAGTCATATCTATCAGCAACAAGACGACTACCCCATGTACACCACTAAACGGATAAATCATATTATCTCAAATTATGGGTTCAAATCTTTGTTGTCTCAACCAAAAAGATTCAGAAATTCATCAACCAAATACTAAAAATAATACTAGTACTCTTCTTCATCAAGAAAAATCTTTACACCAATGTTTTTTGGATTCACCAAATTACATAAATAACCCTAAAATTACTACTAAAAGGATTTATGTATCTTCACCATGTCATGAAGTGAATAATTCCAATTTTTATACACCAAGAATTAGTTTTTCATCACCAGAAGCTATGATGAATAAGGACTTGTTTGGTACTCCAAGAATTAGTTTTTCAGAAAGGGTTAGAAAAATTGAGGAGATTAATATTATTGGTGAAGAAAAAGAAGAAGAAGAAATGTTGATGAATAGAACACAAAGTGGGAAATTGAAGAAGAAAGTTACTTTTAAGTTGCCTCAAGAAGATGATATTATCATATTTTGTTCACCAAGAAAATCTTTTGAAGAATGATATATATTGATATGATTTTTATAAAAAAACAGATCAGTGCACTAAAGCTTTCACTCTGCGTAGAGTTCAGATAAAGGCTAGATCATAAGGCCCTATTATACGTAGTCTTACCTTACATTTTTTCCAGAAGATATTTTCAAGGCTTGAAGTTGTGACCGATTGTTCCTCTATATCTTGTTGTTTGTACAATTTATTTTATTAACTAATATGAAACATTTTAGTGTTATCATCCTCCAAAAAACAAAGAAACCGCTTTGGCTTTGCTAAAATACAAAAGAAAACAAAATCGGATAACTTAATTCAAAAAGTTAACTCATAAGAGGAGAATAATTATTCAAAATCATATAAAAACACAATCAGGAACATAAAAAAGCAAATTAATGAAATTTTTATATATATAACATGATTTTTCTATTTCATTCTCATTGAATCAGTTAAACGGAAAAATATATGATAGGAAATATATTTTTAAAATTTCTAATTTTTCGTGTAAAAATACTGCTACTTCTTTTCTCATTTATTAATCGAAATTGAAATATTTGTAGAAATAATTATTGAACCAGACATGATATTAGAACCTTTTTGAATTGGTCCCTTTCAACTACTATCTAGTTTTTTAATTCTTTGCTTAAACCACAAAATAAAACACTTTATATACACCGTTAAAATGTACATCGCTCATTTTCACATAAAAATAAAAAAGAAAGAATAAATTGCTTTAATTACAAATTGGTGTATAGTTATTTTGTTGTGACAGTTTGTCTGTCGAATCAAATTACAACACCTAAAATTACGTCAAATATCAAAAATGCTGAAAATGCATTTCAAATTAGTAACATACATCGAAATGTAATTCTGTAAGACGGGTTCAATTCTATTAGAATTTTTAAATATTATTTTGTTTTAAATTCTAGTTTACAGTTATATAAAGAATAACATACTTTACATTTCAAAATTTTATAATCTCTTAGTATATTTATAGAGATAAAGATATTAAATATTATCGTTATTAAAATATTGATATATTATAAAGAAGTCTAAATTATTCTTTATTCAAAAAATACGCTATCAATTTTTGAGTCACAAAAAAGTTTAGAAAAAAAATCAAGTGATAAATAAAATTATCCTCGCAGATATTCATCAATAAAATTATATTTTCTTTATGCTCAGATATACGTGTTATTATATAAAGATCTTATGGTACAAAACTACAAACTAATGAAAAAAATCAAGGGGTAAATGTTAGGCATGGTAAAAAATAATTGAGTTATAACAAAAATAACTTTTATCAGTGGTGAGTAGTTGAAACGAAAGGTACTAATAAAAAAGGGTACGTGGCAATTTTTTTTATGTTTTTTGCAGATTGATTAAAAAAAGTCAAAAAGATGAAAAGGAATTGAAAGCCTCTTAATTTAATTACTATAACCATTCACTTAATTTGTAGCTCCCCCTTTTTTTTAGTAGTATGTCCTATTTCTTACGAAACTACCAAGAAACCCTCACCTACCTAAGCATGTGGATTTATTTATTTTTAATTTGGGTGACGATGAGATTCGATTCCAGATATATGTCTCTTCTGATATTATGTTTGAGTGTATGATCATCTCATCTACAAGCTTAAATTTTTTGAGAAAACACACTTTTATTAGTTAATTATATTCTCAATAATTATGACCTTTTCGAAGTGAGAGCAATGTTCATGAAAAAATAATTCATTTTGGATCTTAACTTAAGACATTTTTTTAAGAGTGAAGAAATCTTATCTATTTCTTACATTGCTCAACAAACACTAAAATTTAAGAATTAGTGTACTTTTTTTCTCTTAGTATAATTAGTTGATTTTTAAAATATTAAGTTAAAAGTTAATCTTATCAACTTTTCTTGAATTTTACTCCCACCTTATTTAAAAGTACAATGAATTCAACTCCAAGGAGTGTGGATGTACAATATAACATATGAGTTCATTTAAACTCATAAATTTTTATTTAAACTCTAAATAAGTATTTTTAGAAATACTAAATCATTTAGATAAAATAAAATCAATTATTATTGTAAACTCACTTGAACTTATTACAAAGTTAGTTCATAAATTTTAAATTTTAAATTCACCTTCAACTTTAAAAATGATAAGTCGATATTATTAAAAGATAAATCATATATCCGATTCTCCCCTAAATTAACCACCCACCCCACCCCTTTTGGATGGAAAAATCCTCATGTTAAATGTTATATTCCCAAAGCCCCCCACCCCACCCCACCCCAACTAAAATAGTACTACATATATCTCTCTTTCTTGTGAGTGTGATAAAAAGAAGCTCCTTATAGCTTTTTGCCTTTGCTTTGCTTTGAAGCTTAGTACTATAACTATTATCTCTTTTTCTTTTTCTAGCCAAAATGGGTGCTAGGGATTTGCTAGTGGTGGCCATTGTTTTCACGGCGGCGGCGTTGGTGGCCGGAGATCCGGTGCACCATGTGGTCGGAGAAGATAGAGGGTGGGACCCATCTACTGATGTTGCTTCTTGGTACTCTCAAAGAGTTTTTAGAGTTGGTGATAAAATTTGTGAGCTTCTTCATTCTCCTTTCTTGTTTATTTTTTGCGCTCAACATTTTCGTATGTATTGATTCATGAATTTGATGGAAAAAAAATTAATTTGGTGTACTAAACATCTCGTATTAACAAGATTCGGAAAAAGGCCACCCCTAATATTATTAGTTCATGAGTTTGCATCCTCTTGATCTATTTGTTAATGAAGTGGTTTAACTGATAGAGTTATTTGATACATATTGCTTGTTGGTAGAAAGTGAAAGATATCTCGTGAAATTAGTCAAAATTCGAGAATATCAATTCAGACATCACGATTATATAAAAATATTACTAATTCACGAGTTTATCTATTATGTACTATAGTGTAAAAATAATATTATATAACTTAAACAATAATTATATTTTTATTTATCTAGAAAGCGAGATTAATAACCTAGAAAATAAGGTAATATAAGTAAATTAAAATAAACTATTGATATTTATGCAGTAATAAATCATCATCTCGTAAGTGATAAATAAAATTTTAAATATAGGAAAATGTTAGTTTATGTCACATAAAAATACTTGAGCATTTAAATATTCTTTGATTTAAATTTTAAACATATAAATTTCTGATATTTTACATATTTTTTTAATAAAAAATTCAAAATCAAGTGAAAAAATAAAATAAATTCGTTCTTGTACTTGGAATACTAATTATTACAATGACAATACTCGTGTGTCCCAAAAAAGTAAAGAGACAAATCAGGAAAATTGGCCCATGCTTTGGTTATGTCTAAACATATATAATATTAAAAAAATGTACCACGCATTTCTATGATTAATTCCAACACTATTCATCGAAAAATTATATCATATATATAAAGCCAACTTATATATATATATATAATGATTTCTTTTTATTTTTACTTCTTTATTTGATTTTTTTTCTAACGAAAATTATGACTCCGTTATTTTGTTTTTAGAAGAGGTAATTAAGTACTCTCAATCAGTGGCGAACCCAGAAATTTTATCAAGTGGGTTCAAAATATATAAAAAAAAAATGAAGCAGTATTAATGGTTCAGTATAATGTGTTTTGTTTCAAAAAACAGATGAATATATATGTGTATACAATGTATTTTTTCGATGAAGTGGGTTCATATGAACCCACTTGCAAACAAGGTAGGTCCGCCCCTGCAGTCTCAATGACCTTTGTATTACTTGTATACTTATAGATTTAGAGGTTTTTTATAACAAATAATCTCTCAGTTACAAAAATTTGTTATAGAAAGATTTGATTGTATTTCAAAAGTTCATTCAGATTTGATTATATGTTAGTTTGGCAGTCAGGTATTAATTGAAATAAATTCAATATTAATGAACCTTTTAAGATTTTGTATGACAAAAGATTCTCTCTTTTCATTTATCTATGCCTTAATAGGTTAGGTAAACAAGTAGTATAGTCTTTAATGTTACATAACTACTTAGATATTTGACTGTAATTTTAGTTATTATCGTATATTTCCTTGAGATCGTTTTAGAAACTTGTAAATTTCAAGTTCTAGACTTGCATATGATGGTAGGATTTAAATTCGAGATGCTTTTTTGTTCATTTGTCTAAGTCTTGATTGATAGAAATAAATTACGCTTATACTAGTAAATACATGATAGAATAGCTGAAGTGATAGTAAATTGACTTAAACACTATCGTTATCCCAAGCCAAAAAATATGTCATTTACTATTGGAGTACACTTACAATTTTGCATATATTATACGAGCAGGGTTCACCTACTCTACAACTCAGGAGAGTTTGGTGGAGCTGAGAAACGAGGAGGATTTTACATCGTGTGATCTATCGAACCCGATCAAGATGTACACGGATGGGTTGGATACGATCTCTCTCGAAGGGGAAGGAATCCGATACTTCGTTAGCGGAAACACGGAGAGCTGCAAAAATGGGCTGAAAATTCCTGTAAAAATCCAGCCCAAAGAGCAAATTATGGCCCAAAATAATGTTGGATCAATGGCTGTAGCTGATGGGCCTACAGTACCTTCTGCTTCAACAAACTTAAATGGGCTTGCATACATTTTGGTTGTTGGATTATCAATCTGCTTATTGGGCCTTTAGATGAAAATAGCAATTATGGGCTGTCTAGACTCTATTAAGTAGGATAATGTACCACTTTATTTGAACTACTATTAAATATCTTAGTTTTGAATTATGATATTAATATGTTGTCTTTGTTTTGGCATAATATATTGATGTCTTATTCAAAGAATGAATTTTGTTGTGTAGATGTTTGAGTTATTCAAAGAGGAGTCTTGAAATATCGATAAAAAAATTGGGATTAGAAAAATCCGATCAGTCATATTTTCAAAATTTTATGGACCAACATACACGAAAAAATCTTGAATTCCTATGTTGTGATATTTAAACGCCAAAAGATAGTGTAAATCATATATAGAGGCTATGGGTTTCGTTCACTAGGTCATTGTGGATAGTTTCAAAAAAATGGGATAAAAAAACTTCGATCAGTTCTATTTCCAAAAATCATTGATTAACACACAAAAAACTAAGAAAATATTAAATTCATGTTTTATAATTCCTAAACGTTAAAAAAAATGTTGTGAATCCTATAGAGACTATGAGTATCGTTCACTAGTTGATTGCAGTTAGTCCCAAAAATTTTGGATCAGAAAAATTCAACTAGTTATATTTCCAATAATTCATGGATTAATACACACCAAGAACTAAGAAAATCTTAAATTTCTGTTTCTTAAATAATAAATGCTTAAAAAGTGGCGTTGATCATGTAAAAGTTATGGATACCATTCACTAGGTCATTATGAACGGTTCAAAAAAAATTGTGGTAAGAAAAATCATGTCATTCATATTTTTGAAAATTATTGCACAAAAACTGAGAAAATCTTCAATTTTGTGCTGTGACCTCTAAAAAAAAAAGTGACATAAGTCTTATAGACTATAAGTATCATTCACTGGGTTATTATAAATGATCCAACCAATAAATTTCAATCAATCATATTCCTCAAAATTCATGGACTAACGTATAGGTACAAATTGAACAATTTCAAATAATACGTGTGCAAATCCAGACCTTTACCATATTACTTATTTGTTCAAGAACCAGTACGCACTTTCCGTAGATTATTTGTGCAATTTGATACAAGATAATATAATCTATGTGACCACCATAATTAAATGATATAATTACATAAAATATTTTCTGATCGAACGATTGACTCTTATATAAAAAACTTTAATAACATCAACCAGAGGACATTTGATTAATCAAAATTATTTCACGTATACATTAATCTCTAATATCTGGCGAAAAATGCCCAAATAACAATTACAATATAAATGTGCTGGATAAGGACAAATACACGATAATTAGCGCGAATGGTATGTAGCTCTCTATGACGAAAAATTATATTGGCGGAGTACTTGGTCTGTCAGTGCGATTTACTGTTCAAGAAATGATCTCCAACACTCAAGAAGACGTGTTTTCCCAGAATCACCTCGACTGGAGGCTGGTTCTCAATGCACTTTACATTTATCTGCAAGGTTCACACAATAAGGGGGGTGTCAAGAATCATATCATTAGCTATGTGCAATGCGAGGACACTCTAGAAGACTTATGGGTTGAATTGTACGACCATCTCATCTTAAAAGTTTCACAATTCAACAGAGTATTGGTGCAGGCAAGATAAATTCTCACGGCCACCCAAATAACCAAGAGGATTCAGGCTCATACGCGAGGAGTATAATGAAGTAATTAAGAGTGATGTGATGACCTAATCGAATTTTGTTGACCATCTAAACTTTTAGACGAGATGGTCATAGAACTCAGCATTATGAAGGTATTGTTGTACAAACCTTTCCCTTTCCTTGTTGAAACTCTGATTTCAGGTTATGATGATCCCTCATCAGGAGGTAAGTTTGTAAACCTTGAGAATACTGTGTGTTTCCTGCAAGATGAAGACTGTTTAGAAACAGAAAACCACCTCAGAATAACCGAAATTTCTGAAACAGGAATCTCAAATTCAACCTCCGTATAAAGCGGTGATGGCATCTGCATTGAACACTAGACTTGGTCTTGCTAAGGTGATAACAAAGGACAAGTTTGAGATTCCATGGAAACTCTCTTCATCAATAGTTATCTGCAACTTACAGAACTTGTTAATTGGTGTACAAGAGAAATATTTTATAATAGACAGTTCTCCATTCTGATCATGAGAGATGATTCAAGTGAGCAACTAGCTAAGACCTACTAACACAACGAGGAAGAGGCTTCAGAACTTACTGCATGTGATGGGATCAGTTCAGCAGGAAGCAAAGGAGATCCAATGGCATCTTTAATATATGATTCCTGTAACGCCAAATTACTTATTAAAACGGGTGGACAAACAAGTTCAGTTTTGGCAATAGAAGCAAGCATGCACTAGCTTTTAAAGAGTGAAGGTGCACTAAGCTACTAAAAAGAAGTAGATAAGAAATTAAAGTGAACAGAAAAAAGGAAGAAAAAGAAAAAGAAATGGGAATATACCCTGACTAAGCTCAATATATAAGAGAGAAACCCAAGATTCGGTAATCAGATTCAAAATCAACAGAAACTGTTTCCTGAAGAACATCGAGTTACATGATTATCTTTTTTGGCAGAAGTGATAAATGCCCCTTCAGACTCTAGGATTAATTATTGTCATCCCCCTTGAACTTCGCTCTCTGGAGAAAAACCATCTCAACCTCACAATGACGTTCTTAAAGGACTATATAGTTCGAGCATATGATATTAAGTTTTCAGTCTCTTCATTAATTTCTACCAGAATCAACCCCCACCCCCAAAAAAAAAAAAAAAACTCATCTTGCATCAAACACCCACCCCCCTTTCAATGAACTTCCATTACTCCTACCTTTTACATTCAGAAGTTCTCTTTTTCCCACCATCCTCCTCTATGCTCAATCCTTGTTAAACTCCTCCTGCA
>JAJOOS010016067.1:0-43880 GCA_029582725.1 Solanum chiquidenum
TTTTTATGATCCAGAATTCTAACGTCAAAAATTCCAAAAAATTTCATGGACGTCCGTTAAGACCTTAGTTATGGATCTAGTTGGCCCTGACGGCCAAACCGAACCATTTTCAAGGTCAAACGAGCTCCGAAGCAGGCATACCTCCTATTTTGCCAATTTTCATGTGCTATAGTTCACCATCTTTTTTGGTAATCCAAAATTCCGACGCCAAAAATGCCAAAAAATTTTATGGACGTCCATTAAGACCTTATCTATGAAGTGGGCTGGCCCTGGCGGCCAATACGGTCCATTTTCAAGGTCAAACAAGCCTCGTAGCAGGCATAACCCTTATTTTGCTGATTTTCGTATGCTATAGCTCACCATCTTTTTTGGTGATCCGGAATTCCAACTTCAATAATGCCAAAAATTTTCATCGACGCTCGTTAAAACCTTAGATATGGAGCCGATTGGCCTTAATGGCCAAATCGGCCCATTTTAAAGGTCCAACTAACTTCGAAGTAGGCATACCCCTCTTTTGCCGATTTTCATGTGCTATTGTCCATGGAATTTTTGGTGATCCAGAATTCCGATGTAAAAAATGTTCAAATTTTTCATGGACGTCTGTTAAGACCTAAGCTATGGAACCGGTTGGCACTGACGGCCAAATCAGCTTATTTTTAAAGTCAAACGAGCCTTTGGGCATGTATTCACCTATTTTTTGGATTTTCGTGTACTATAATTCACAATCTTTTTTGGTTATCTGCAATTCCGATGTAAAAATGCCGAAATTTATCATGGACATCCTTTAAGCCCTTAGTTATGGAAACGGTTGGCCCTGACGGCCAAATCGGCCCATTTTCAAGGTCAAACAATCCCCGGAGGAGGCATACCTCTTATTTTGCCAATTTTCGTGTGCTATAGTTCACCATCTTTTTTGGTGATCTAGAATTCCAATGTCAAAAATGCTAAAAATTTTCATGGACTTCTGTTAAGCCCTTAGTTTTGGAGACGGTTGGCCCTGACGGCCAAACCGGCCCATTTTCAAGGTCAAACCAACCCCGAAGCAGGCATACCCCTTATTTTGCCAATTTTCGTATGCTATAGTTCACCATCTTTTTTGGTGATCCAAAATTCCAACTTCAAAAATGCTGAAATTTTTCATTAATGTCCGTTAAAACGTTAGATATGTCACCGGTTGGCCTTGATAGCCAAACTGGCCCGTTTTAAAGGTTAAACGAGCCTTAGAGCCAGCATACCCCCCTATTTTCTGATTTTCGTGTTCTATAGTCAATGGATTTTTTTGTGATCCAGAATTCTGACGTCATAAATGCCGAGATTTTCATCGACTCCTGTTAAGACCTTAGATATGAAGTCGGTTGGCCTTGCTGCCCAAACCAACCTATTTTAAAGGTCAAATGAGCCTCGTAGCAGGTATACCTCTATTTTGTTGATTTTCGTGTGCTATAGTTCTCCATCTTTTTTGGTGATTCAGAATTTCAACGTCAAAAATATCGAAATTTTTTATGGACGTTCATTAAGAAAATAGATTTGGAGTTGGTTGGCCCTGACCAATAAGCCGACATATTTTCAATGTAAAACGAGCTTCGGGGCAGGTACTCCCCTCTATTTTGCCAATTTTCGTGAGCTATAATTCACCATCTTTTTTGGTGATCCGAAATTCCAACCTAAAAATTGCCAAAATTTTTCATGGACGTCCATTAAGACCTTAATTATGGAGCCGATTAGCCCTGATGGCAAAATCGGCCCATTTTAAAGGTCAAAAGAACCACGGAGCAGGCATACCCCTATTTTGCCGATTTTTGTGTGCATAGTTCACCATCTTTTTTAGTGATCCGTAATTCCGACGTCAAAAATGCCAAAATATTTCATGGACGTCCGTTAAGCCCTTAGTTTTGGAGACTATTGGCCCTGACGGCCAAACCGGCCTATTTTTAAGGTGAAACGATCCACAGAGTAGGCGTACTCCTATTTTTCCAATTTTTGTGTGCTATAGTTCACCACCTTTTTTGGTGATCCAGAATTCCGACATCAAGAATGCCAAAAAATTTCATGGACGTCCATTAAGACCTTAGCTATGGAGACGTTTGGCCCTGACGGCCAAACTGGCCCATTTTCAAGGTCAGACGATCCCCGGAGCAGGCATACCCCCTATTTTGCCGATTTTCGTATGCTAGTTCACCATCTTTTTTAGTGATCCAGAATTTCGACATAAAAAATGCCAAGAATTTTCAAGGACGTCCGTTAAAACCTTAGATATGGAGTTGGTTGACCTTGACGGCTAAGCTGGCCCATTTTAAAGGTCAAACGAGCCTCGGAGCAGGCATACCCCCTATTTTGCCGATTTTCGTGTGCTATAGTTCATGGATTTTTTTATGATCTAGAATTTCGACATAAAAAATGCTTAGATTTTTCCTAGAAGTCCGTTCAGACCTTAGCTATGGAGACGATTGGCCTTGACGGCCAAACCATCAATTTTCAAGGTCAAATGAGCCCCGAAGCAGGCATACCTCCTATTTTATATATTTTCGTGTGCTATAGTTTACTATCTTTTTTGGTGATCCGAAATTTCGATGTCAAAAATTCTGAAATTTTTCATGGACGTCCATCAATACGGAGCTATGGAACCGGTTGGCCCTGACGGCCAAACTAGGCCATTTTCAAGGTCAAATGAGCCCCGGAGCAAGCATACCCCATATTTTGCCAATTTTGGTGATCCAGAATTTTGACGTACAAAATGGCAAAAATTTTCATGGACATCTGTTAAGACCTTAGCTATACAGTCGGTTGGCCGTCATGGCTAAACCGGCCCATTTTATATGTCAAATGATTATCGGAGCAGGTATACCTCCTATTTTGTCGATTTTTGCGTGCTATTGTTCATCATCTTTTTGGTGATTCAAAATTCTGACGTCAAAAATACCAAAAATTTTCATGGACGTCCGTTAAGACCTTAGCTATTGAGCCAGTTGGCCCTGACGGCCAAACCGACCTATTTTCAATGTCAAACGATCCCCAAAGAAGGCATACCTCTGTTTTACCGATTTTTCATGTGATATAGTTCACCATGTTTTTTTGGTGATTTGGAATTTCGATGTCAAAAATGCAAAAATAAATCATGGACATCCTTTAAGACCTTAGTTATGGAGCCGATTGGTCTTGACGTCCAAACCGAACCATTTTCAAGGTCAAACTAACCTCGGATCAAACATACCCCATATTTTGCCAATTTTCGTGGGCTATAGTCCACCATATTATTTGGTGATCCAGAATTCTAACGTCAAAAATTCCAAAATTGTTCATAGACATTCGTTAAGACCTTAGTTATGGAGCCGATTGGCCCTGACAGCCAAACCGACCCATTTTCAAGGTCAAACGAGTCCCGAAGTAGGCATACCCCCTATTTTGCCAATTTTCATGTGCTATAGTTCACAATCTTTTTTGGTGATCCAAAATTTCGAAGCAAAAAATGCCAATTTTTTTTATGGACGTCCATTAAGACCTTATCTATGGAGTCTGCTGGCCCTGATGGCCAATACGGCCCATTTTCAAGGTCAAATGAGCCTTGGAACAGACATACCCACTATTTTGCTGATTTTCGTATGCTATAGCTCACCATCTTTGTTGGTGATCCGGAATTCCAACTTCAAAAAGGCCAAATTTTTTTACCGACGCCGGTTAAGACCTTTGATAAGGAGCTAGTTGGCCTTGACGGCCAAACCGACCCATTTTAAAGGTCAAAAGAGCCTCAGAGTAGGCATACCCCCTATTTTGCCGATTTTTATTTGCTATAGTCCATGGATTTTTTAGTGATACATAATTCTGACGTCAAAAATGCTGAGATTTTTAATTGACTTTCGTTCAAATCTTAGTTATGGAGCCGATTGGACCTGATGGCCAAACCGATCCAGTTTCAAGGTGAAACAATCCCCGGAGAAGGCATACCCCCTATTTTGTCGATTTACGTCAGCTATAGTCCATTTATTTTTTGGTGATCCAGAATTCCAACGTAAAAAATGCTGAAACTTTTCATGAACGTCCTTTAAGACCTTAGATATGGAGTCAGTTGGCCCTGACAGCCAAACCGGCCCATTTTAAGGTCAAACAAGCTTCGGAGTACGCATACCCCCTAGTTTGCCAATTTTTGTGTGCTATAGTTCACCATCTTTTTTAGTGATCCAGAATTTTGACGTCAAAAATGCCGAATGATTTCATGGACGTCCGTTAAGACCTTAGTTATGGAGTCGGTTGGCTCTGACGGCTAAACTAACCCATTTTCAAGGTCAAACGGGCTCATGAGCAGGCATACCCCCTATTTTGCCAATTTTTGTGTGTTATAGTTCACCATCTTTTTGTGTGATCCAAAATTTCGACGTCAAAAGTGCCAAATATTTTCAAGGATGTCAGTTAAGACTTTATCTATGAAACCATTCGGCCTATTTTAAAGGTCAAACGAGCTCCGGAGCAGTCATACCCCCTATTTTGCTTATTTTCATGTGCAATAATTCACTATCTTTTTTCTGTTCGTGAATTCCATCATCAAAAATGCAAAGATTTTTCATGGACTTTCGTTAATACCTTAGCTATGGAGCCGGTTGGCCCTAACGGCCAAACCGGCCCATTTTCAAGATCAAACGAACCCTGAAGCAGGCATACCCCTTATTTTGCCAATTTTCGTGTGCTATAGTTCACCATCTTTTTTGGCAATCCAGAATTTCGACGTCAAAAATGCCAAAAAATTTCATGGACGTCCGTTAATACCTTCGAGATGAAGCCGGTTGGCCCTGACAGCCAATCTGGTCAATTTTCAATGTCAAACGATTCCCGGAGCAAGCATACCCTCTTTTTTGCCAATTTTCAGGTGCTATAGTTCACCATCTTTTTTGGTGATCCAGAATTCCGACGTTCAAAATGCCAATTTTTTTTATGGTCGTTCGTTAATACCTTAGCTTTTGAGCTGATTGTCCCTAATGGCCAAATCAGCCCATTTTCAAGGTCCAACGAGCATCGGAGAAGGCATACCGCCTATTTTCCGATTTTCGTGTGCTATAATTCACCATTTTTTTTGGTGATCTGTAATTCCGACGTCCAAAACACTGAAATTTTTCATGAACGTCCATTAAGACCTTTGATATTTAGCCGGTTGGCCTTGATGGCCCAACCGACCCATTTTCAAGGTCAAACGATCCCCGGAGCATGCATACCCCCTATTTGGCCAATTTTCGTATGCTACAGTTCACCATCTTTTTGGATGATCCAAAATTCCAACTTCAAAATTTCCAAAAAAATTCATCGCCATCCATGAAGACCTTAGATATGGATCCGATTGACCTTGACTGTAAAACCGTCCCATTTTCAAGGTTAAACAATATCTGGAGCAGGCATTCCCCCTATTTTGCCGATTTTCATGTGCTATAGTCCATTTATATTTTGGTGATCAGGAATTCCGACGTCAAAAATGCCAAATTTTTCAAGGACGTCAGTTAATACTTTAGCTATGGAGTCGGTTGAACATGACGGCCAATCCATCCCATTTTAAAGGTCAAACAAGCCTCGGAGCAGGCATACCCCATATTTTGCCAATTTTCGTATGCTATAGCTCACCGTCTTTTTTGGTGATCCAGAATTCCGACGTAAAATATTTTGAAAGCTTTCATGGACGTCCGTTAAGACCTTAACTATAGATTCGATTAGCCATGACGGCCAAACTAGCCCATTTTCTAGGTCAAATGATCCCCGAAGTAGGCATACCCCCTATTTTGCCGATTTTAGTGTGCTGTAGTTCACCATCTTTTTTGGTGATCCAAAATTTCGACGTCAAAAATGCCAAAAACTTTCATGGACGTCCGTTAATACCTTATCTATGGAGCCAGTTGGCCCTAACGGTCAAACTGGCCAATTTTCAAGGTCAAACGAGCCTCAGAGCAGGTATACCCCCTATTTTGCCGATTTTCGTGTGCTATAGTTCACCATCTTTTTTGGTAATTCAAAACTCCGATGTGAAAAATGCGGAAATTTTTCATGGACGTCCATTATGTCCTTAGTTAGGGAACTGGTTGACCCTAACGTCCAAACCGACCCATTTTTAAGGTCAAACAAGCCCCGGAGTAGGCATAACCCCTATTTTTCCAATTTTTGTACGCTATAGTTCACCATCTTTTTTGGTTATCCATATTTCCGACGTCAAAAATGCCAAAAAAATTTATGGACGTCCATTAAGACCATAGTTATGGAGACGGTTAGCCTTGATGGCAAAACTTGCCTATTTTGAATGACAAACGATCCATGGAGAAGGCGTACCCCTATTTTGCCGATTTTCGTATGCTATAGTTCACCATCTTTTTTGGTTATCCGGAATTCCAAATTCAAAAATTTCAAAAAATTTCATCAACGTACGTGAAGACCTTAGATATGGAGCCGATTGACCTTGAGGGCCAAACTGGCCCATTTTAAAGGTCAAATGAGCCTCGGAGCAGGCATAACCCCCAATATTTCTGATTTTCGTGTTCTATAGGCCATGGATTTTTACTTGATCCAAAATTCTGACGTAAAAAATCTGAGATTTTATATCGATGCCCATTAAGACCTTAGATATGGAGCCGGTTGACCGTGACAGCCAAACCAACCCATTTTAAACGTCAAACGAGCCTCAGAGCAGGAATAACCCTATTTTACCAATTTTCATCTGCTATAGTCCATTTATTTTTTAGTGATTCAGAATTTTGACGTCAAAAATGCCAAATTTTTCAAGGCCGTCAGTTAATACTTTAGCTATGCAGTCGGTTGGTCCTGACGGCCAAACCATCCCATTTTAATGGTCAAACGAGCCCCGGAGCAGGCATGCCCTCAATTTTGCCGATTTTTTTGTGCTTAGTTCACCATCTTTTTTGGTGATCTGGAATTCCGACGTCAAAAATGCCAAAATTTTTCATGGACATCCGTTAAGACCTTAGCTATGGAGCCGGTTGGCCATGACGGCCAAACCAACCATTTTTCAAGGCAAACGAGCCCCATAGCAGACATACCCCTTATTTTGCCTATTTTGGTGATTGAAAATTTCTATGCCAAAATTGCTAAAATTTTTCATGGACACCCATTAATACCATAGTTATGGAGCTGGTTGGCCCTGACGGCCAGATCGGACCAATTTCAAGGTCAAATGAGCTCCGAAGTAAGCCTATCCCCTATTTTGCTAATTTTTATTTGCTATAGTTCACCATAATTTTTGTTGTGATCTGAAATTCTGACGTAAAAGATGCCAAAAATTTTCATGGACATACGTTAAGACACTAGCTATGGAGCCGGTTGGCCCTGACAGTCAAACCGACCCATTTTAAAAGTCAAATGAGCCTCGCAGCAGGCATACCCCTATTTTGCTGATTTTCGTGTGCTATAGTTCACCATAGTTTTTGGTGATCCAGAATTTCGACGTCAAAAATGTCAAAATTTTTTATGGACATTCGTTAAGACATTAGCTTTGGAGCCGATTGGTCCTGACGGATAAACCAACCCATTTTCAAGGTTAAACGAGCTTCGGGGCAGGCATACCCCCTATTTGACCGATTTTTGTGAGCTATAATTCACCATCTTTTTTGGTGATCTAGAATTCCAACGTAAAAAATGCCAAAATATTTCATGGACATTTGTTAAGACCTTAATTATGGAGCCGATTGTCCCTGACGGCCAAACCGGCCATTTTAAAGGTCAAAAGAACCAAGGAGCAGACATACCCCCCTATTTTGCCGATTTTTGTGTGCTATAGTTCACCATCTTTTTTGGTGATCCGTAATTCTGATGTCAAAAATGCCGAAATTTTTCTTGGACGTCCGTTAAGCCTTTAGTTTTGGAAACGGTTGGCCCTGACAGCCAAACCGACCCATTTTCAAGGTCAAACGAGCCCCAAAGCAGGCATACATCCTATTTTTCCAAATTTTAAAGGTCAAACAAGCCTCGGAGCAGGAATACCCCCTATTTTGCCGATTTTTGTGTGCTATAGTTCACCATTTTTTTTGGTGATCCGAAATTTCAATGTCAAAAATGCCAATTTTTTTCATGGACGTCCATCAATACCTTAGCTATGGAACCGGCTGGCCCTAATGGCCAAACTGGCCTATTTTCAAGGTCAAACAAGTCCCGGAGCAAGCATACCCCATATTTAGCCAATTTTGTGTGTTATAGTTCATCTTTTTTGGTGATCTGGAATTTCATCGTACAAAATGCCAAAAATTTTCATGGACATATGGCAAGACCTTAGCTATACAGTCGGTTGGCCTGACGGCCAAATCGGCCCATTTTCAAGGTCAAACAAGAAACGGAGCAGGTATACCCCCCTATTTTTCTAATTTTCACGTGCTATAGTTCACCATCTTTTTGGTGATTCGGAATTCTAACTTCAAAAATGTCTAAATTTTTCATGGACGTCCGTGAAGACCTTATCTATGGAGCCGGTTGGCCCTGACGGCCAAACCAGCCCATTTTCAAGGTCAAACGAGCCCCGAAGAAGGCATACCCCTATTTTGCCGATATTTGTGTGCTATAGTTCACCATTTTTTTTGGGTGATTTGGAAATCCAATGTCAAAAATGCCAAAAATATTCATGTACGTCCGTTAAGACCTTAATTATGGAACCAATTGTCCCTGATGGCCAAATCGGCCCATTTTCAAGGTCAAACGAATCTCAGATAAAGCATACCCCTATATTTTGCTAATTTTTGTGTGCTATAGTTTACCATATTTTTTGGTGATAAAGAATTCTAATGTCAAAAATTCCAAAAAATTTCATGGACATCCGTTAAGACATTAGTTATGGAGCTGGTTGGTCCTGACGGCCAAACCGACCTATTTTCAAGGTTAACGAGCCCCGAAGAAGGCATACCCCTTATTTTGCCAATTTTCATGTGCTATAGTTCACCATTTTTTTGGTGATCCAAGATTCCGACGCCAAAAATACCAAATTTTTTATGGACGTCCATTAATACCTTATCTATGGAGTTGGATGGCTCTGACAGCCAATACGGCCTATTTTCAAGGTCAAACGAGCCTCAGAACAGGCATACCCCCTATTTTGAGATTTTCGTATGTTATAACTTACCATCTTTTTTGGTGATCCGGAATTCCTACTTCAAAAATGCCAAAAATTTTCATGGACGTCCGTTAAGACCTTAGCAATGGAGCCATTTGGCCCTGAAAATGCCGAAATCTTTCATGGTCGTCCGTTAAGACCTTAGCAATGGAGCCGGTTGGCCCTGATGGCCAAACCGGCCCATTTTCAAGGTCAAACGAGCCCTGGAGCAAGCATACCCCATATTTTGCCAATTTTCGTATGCTATAGTTCACCATATTTTTTGGTGATCCAGAATTCTAACATCAAAAATTCTAAAATTATTCTTGGACATCCGTTAAAACCTTATTTATGGAGCCAATTGGTTCTTATGGACAAACTGACCCATTTTCAACGTCGAACGATCCCCGAATCAGGCATACCCCCTATTTTTCCAATTTTCATGTGCTATAGTTCACCATCTTTTTTGGTGATCCGAAATTTCGAAGCCAAAAATGCCAATTTTTTCTATGGACATCCATTAAGACCTTATATATGGAGTCGGCTGGCCCGGCGGCCAATACGACCCATTTTGTAGGTCAAACGAGCCTCGGAGCAGGCATACCCCCTATTTACCAATTTTTGTATGCTATAGCTCACCATCTTTTTTGGTGATCCAAAATTCCATCTTCAAAAAGGCTAAATTTTTTCATCGACGCTGGTTACGACCTTCGATATGGAGCCGACTGGCCTTGACGGCCAAACCGACCTATTTTAAAGGTCAAAAGAGCCTCGGAGCAGGCATACCCCTTATTTTGCCGATTTTCATGTACTATAGTCTATGGTTTTTTTGGTGATACAGAATTCTGACGTCAACAATGCTGAGATTTTTCATGGACATCCGTTCAGACCTTAGATATGGGGCCGATTGGACGTGATGGCCAAACCATCCCATTTTAAAGGTGAAACGATCCTCGGAGCAGGCATACCCCATATTTTACCGATTTACGTCTGCTATAGTCCATTTATTTTTTGGTGATCCGGAATTCAAACGTAGAAAATGCTGAAACTTTTCATGAACGTCCGTTATGACCTTAGATATGGAGCCAGTTGGCCCTGACAGCCAAACCGTTCCATTTTCAAGGTCAAACAAGCTTCGGAGCTGGCATACCCCCTATTTTGTCGATTTTTGTGTGCTAGAGTTCACCATCTTTTTTGATGATCCAAAATTTCGACGTCAAAAATGCAGAAAGATTTAGTGGACGTCCGTTAAGACCTTAGTTATGGAGCCGGTTGGCTCTGACGGCCAAACTAACCCATTTTCAAGGTCAAGCGAGCCTAGAAACAGGCATACCCCCTATTTTGCCAATTTTTGTGTGCTATAGTTCACCATCTTTTTGTGTGATTCAGAATTTTGACGTCAAAAATACAAAATAAATTCAAGGACGTCAGTTAAGATTTTAGCTATGGAGCCGTTTGACCCTGATGGAAAAATCGGCCCATTTTAAAGGTGAAAAGAGCTTCGGAGCAGTCATACCCCCTATTTTGCCGATTTTCGTGTGCTATAATTCACCATCCTTTTTCTGATCTGGAATTCCGTCGTCAAAAATGCCAAGATTTTTCATGGACATTCGTTAAGACCTTTGCTATGGAGCTAGTTGAACCTGACGGCAAAATTGGCCCATGTTTAAGATCAAACGAACCCCGAAGCAGGCATACCCCTTATTTTGCCGATTTTAGTGTGTTATTGTTCACCATCATTTTTGGTGATCTGGAATTTGGACGTCAAAAATGCTAAAAATATTTATGGACGCTCGTTAAGACATCAGCTTTGGAGCCGGTTGGCCCTGACGGACAAACCAGCCCATTTTCAAGGTCAAACGAGTATCGGAGTAGGCATACCCCCTATTTTACCGATTTTTGTGTCCTATAGTTCACCATTTTTTTTGGTGATCTGGAATTCCGACGTCAAAAATACTGCAATTTTTCACGGACGTCCGTTAAGACCATAATTATGGAGCAGATTGGCCCTGACGGCCAAACCGGCCCATTTTAAAGGTCAAACGACCTCGAAGCAGGCATACCCCCTATTTTACTAATTTTTGTGTGCTATAGTTCACTATCTTTTTTGGTGTTTCAGAATTTCAACGTAAAAAATGCTAGAATTATTCATTGACATTTGTTAAGGCCTATGCAATGGAGTCGGTTGGCCCTGACGACCAAACCGACCCATTTTCAAGGTCAAATGAGCCCCAAAGCAGGCATACCCCATATTTTGACGATTTTCGTGTGCTATAGTTCACCATCTTTTTTTGGTTATCCAGAATTTAGACGAGAAAAATGCTGAATTTTTTTATGGACGTCCGTTAATACCTTAGCTATAGAGCCGATTGTCCCTGACGGCCAAACCAGCCCATTTTCAAAGTCAAACGAGCTTTGGAGCAGTCATACCGTCCATTTTGCAAATTTCCGTGTGCTATAGTTCACCATCTTATTTGGTGCTCCCGAATTCCGATGTAAAAAATGCTGAAATTTTTCATGGACGTCCGTTAAGACCTAAGCTATAGAGCCAGTTGGCACTAACGGCCAAACCGGCCTATTTTTAATGTCAAACGAGCCTCTGGGCATGTATACCCCTATTTTTCAAATTTTCGTGTGCTATAATTCACAATCTTTTTTGGTGATCCGCAATTTCGACGTAAAAATTTTGAAATTTATCATGGACATCCTTGTAGCCCTTAGTTATGGAGACGGCTGGCCGTGACGGCCAAACCGGCCCATTTTCAAGGTCAAACTATCCCCGGAGCAGGCATACCCCCTATTTTGCCAATTTTCGTGTGCTATAGTACTCCATTTTTTTTGGTGATCTGGAATTTCAATGTCAAAAATGCTGAAAATTTTCATGGACTTTTGTTAAGCACTTAGTTTTGGAAACGGTTGGCCCTGACGGCCAAACCGGCCCATTTTCAAGGTCAACCCATTCGTGGAGCAGGCATACCCCTTATTTTGCCAATTTTCGTATGCTATAGTTCACCATCTTTTTTGGTGATACGAAATTCCAAATTCAAAAAATGCCAAATTTTTTCATCAATGTCCGTTAAAACGTTATATATGTCGCCGGTGTACCTTGACAGCCAAACCATCCCATTTTAAAGGTTAAACGAGCCTTAGAGCAGGTATACCCCTTATTTTACTGATTTTCGTGTTCTATAGTCCATGTATTTTTTTGTGATCCAAAATTCCGAAGTCATAAATGCCGAGATTTTTCATCGACTCTAGTTAAGATCTTAGATATGGAGCCGGTTGGCCTTGACGGCAAAACCGACCCACTTTAAAGGTCAAACGAGCCTCGCAGCAAGCATACCCCTATTTTTCCTATTTTCATGTTCTATTGTCCGTGGATTTTTTTGTGATCCAGAATTCCAACGTAAAAAATTCTGACATTTTTCATCGACTTCTGTTAAAACCTAAGATATGGAGCCAGTTGACCTAGACGTCCAAACCGACCCATTTTAAAGGTCAAACAAGCCTCGCAGTAGTCATACCCCCTATTTTGTCGATTTTTGTGTGCTATGATTCACCATCTTTTTTGGTAATCCAAAATTTCGACGTTAAAAATGTTGATTTTTTTTATGGTCGTTCATTAAGACATTAGATTTGGAGACAGTTGGCCCTGAAGGATAAACCGGCCCATTTTTAAGGTCAAACAAGCTACGGGGCAGGCATACCCCCAATTTTGCCGATTTTTGTGTGCTATAGTTCACCATCTTTTTTGGTGATCCAGAATTTTGACGTCAAAAATGTCAAAAAAATTCATGGACGTCCGTTAAGACATTAGCTATGGAGCCGTTTGTCCCCGACGGACAAATTGGCCCATTTACAAGGTTAAACGATCCCCGGAGCAGGCATACCCCCTATTTTACCGATTTTCTTGTGCTATAGTTTACTATCTTTTTTGGTGATCCAGAATTCCGACGTCAAAAATCCCAAACTTTTTCATGGACGTTCGTTAAGCCCTTAGTTTTGTAGATGGTTGGCCCTAACGGCCAAATCAGCCCATTTTCAAGGTCAAATGAGCCTCGGAACAGGCATACCCCATATTTTTCCAATTTTTGTGTGTTATAGTTCCCAGTCTTTTTTGGTGATCCAGAATTTCGACATCAAAAATGCCAAAAAAATTCATGAAAGTCCGTTAAGACCTTAGCTAGGGAGTCGGTTGGCCCTGATGGCCAAACCTACCCATTTTTCAAGGTCAGACGATCCCCGGAGCAGGCATACCCCCTATTTGCCAATTTTCGTATTCTATAATTCACCATCTTTTTTGGTGATCCAAAATTCCAACTTCAAAAAGGCCCAAATTTTTCATCGACACCGGTTAACACCATTGATATGGAAACAGTTGGCCTTGACGGCCAAACCGACCCATTTTAAAGGTCAAAGAGCCTCGGAGCAGGCATACCCCCTATTTTGCCGATTTTCATGTGCTATAGTCCAAGGATTTTTTGGTGATACAAAATTCTGACGTCAAAAATGCTGAGATTTTTCATGGACGTCCGTTCAGTCCTTAGTTATGGAGCCCATTGGACCTGCGGCCAAACCGTCCCATTTTCAAGGTGAAACGGTCCCGTAGTAGGCATGACCCCTATTTTGCTGATTTTCGTATGCTATAGTCCATTTATTTTTTGGTGATCTTGAATTCCGACGTAAAAAATGCTGAAACTTTTCATGAACGTCTGTTAAGACCTTAGATATGGAGCCAGTTGGCCCTGACAAACAAACCGACCCATTTTCAAGGTCAAACGAGTTTTGAAGCAGGTATACCCCCCTATTTTGCCGATTTTTGTGTGCTATAGTTCACCGTCTGTTTTGGTGATCCAGAATTCTGACGTCAAAAATGCTGAAAGATTTCATGAACGTTCGTTAAGACCTTAGTTATGGAGTCGGTTGGCTTTGACGGCCAAATTAGACCATTTTCAAGGTCAAACGAGCCTAGGAGCACGCATATCCCTTATTTTGCCAATTTTCGTGTGCTATAGTTCACTATCTTTTTGTGTGATCCAAAATTCCAACATTAAAAATGCCAAAAATTTTCTAGGATGTCGGTTAAAACATTAGCTATGAAGCCATTTGGCCCTAATGGATAAACCGGCCCATTTTAATGGTCAAACGATCCTCGGAGAAGGCATACCCCCTATTTTGCCGATTTTCGTGTTCTATAGACAATGGATTTTTTTGTGATCCAAAATTTCGACGTAAAAAATGCTAAGATTTTTCATGGACGTTCGTTCAGACATTAGCTATGGAGCCGATTGTCCCTAACGGCTAAACCGGCCCATTTTCAAGGTGAAACGATCCCTGGAGCAAGCATTCCCCCTATTTTGCCTATTTTCGTGTGCTATAGTTCACCATCTTTTTTGGTGATCCAGAATTATGACTTAAAAAATGCCAAATTTGTTTATGGTCATCTGTTAATACCTTTTCTTTGGAGATGGTGGGCCCTGATGGCAAAACCATCCCATTTTCAAGGTTAAACGAGCATCGAAGCAGGCATACCCCCTATTTTGCTGATTTTCGTGTGCTATAGTTCACCATCTTTTTTGGTAATCCCGAATTCCGACATCATAATTGCTGAAATTTATCACGAACGTCCGTTAAGACCTTAGATATGGAGCCGGTTGGCCATGATGTCCAAACCGGCCCATTTTCAAGGTCAAACGATCCCTGGAGCAGGCATACCCCCTATTTGGCCAATTTTCGTATGCTATAGTTCACCATCTTTTTGGGTGATCCAAAATTTCAACTTCGAAAAAGCCAAAAAATTTCATCGCCATCCGTGAAGACCTTAGATATGGAGCCGGTTGACCTTGATGGCAAAACCGGCCCATTATAAAGGTCAAACGAGCCTTCTAGAAGGCATACCCCCTATTTTGCTGATTTTTGTGTTTTATAGGCAATCAATTTTTTTGTGATCCAAAATTCCGACGTAAAAAATGCAAAAAAATTTCATGGACGTCCGTTCGGACTTAAGCTATGGAGCCGATTAACCCTGACGGCCAAACCGACCCATTTTTAAGATTAAACGATCCCTGGAGCAGACATTCCCCCTATTTTGCCGATTTTAATGTGCTCTAGTCCATTTATTTTTCTGTGATCAGGAATTGAAACGTCAAAAATGCTAATTTATTCAAGGACGTCAGGTAATACTTTAGCTTTGGAGCCGGTTGGTCCTGACGGCCAAACCGTCCCATTTTAAAGGTGAAACGATCCCCGGAGCAGTCAAACACCCCTATTTTGCCAATTTTACTGTGCTATAGTTCACCATATTTTTTGGTGATCCAGAATTTCGACGTCAAAAATGCCAAAAGCTTTCATGGACGTCCACTAAGACCTTAACTATGGAGCCAGTTATCCCTGACGGCCAAACCAGCCCATTTTCAAGGTCAAACGATCCTCGAAGCAGGCATACCCCCTATTTTGCTGATTTTCGTGTGCTGTAGTTCACCATTTTTTTTGGTGATCCAAAATTTCAATGTAAAAAATGTCAAAAAATTTCATAGACATCCGTTAATACCTTAGCTATGGAGCCAGTTGGCCCTGACGGCCACATCGACCCATTTTCAAAGTCAAATGAGCCACGGAGCAAGCCTACGCCCTATTTTGCTAATTATCGTGTGTTATAGTTCACCATTTTTTTTGGTGATCCAGAATTCCGATGTAAAAATTGCCAATTTTTTTTATGGACGTCCGTTAATACCTTATCTATAGAGCCGGTTGGCCTCACAGCCAAATCGGCCCATTTTCAAGGTCAAACAAGCCACGGAGCAAGCCTACCCCCTATTTTGCTAATTATCATGTTCACCATTTTTTTGGTGATCTGGAATTCCGATGTCAAAAATGCCAAAAAATTTCATAGACGTCCGTTAAGACATTAGCTATGGAGCTGGTTGGCCCCGACGGTCAAATAGGCCCATTTTGAAGGTCAAACGAGCCCCTGAGCAGACATACCCCATTATTTTGACGATTTTCGTGTGCTATTATAGTTCACCATCTTTTTTAGTGATCCATAATTCCAATGTCGAAAATGCCAAAAAATTTCATGTACGTCCGTAAAGACCTTAGATATTGAGCATTCCAGAGATGCTAACAATTATATTTGATATTCGAGGATTACTATCAAGAAGATCTTGGACCCCTTTGAATGGTTTGCTGATCATCTACATACTCCCGTTGCTCTGACAATGGCTCACAAGCCTCAGACTTATAATTGGTATTATTATAAGGCGGCTTGGATGAATTTTCTTTATTTGAGACCAAGACATACTTGGTTCGTGAAATATAGTCCAAATATTACCAAAGCTATCATTCCTAGATGGTTTTACGAATGGTGGAACTTATTCGAAGGGATTGAAAAAATCCTACCCCAACAATTTCTCAACAGGTTTGAAGAATTCCAAACCAAGGAAGGAATTACTACGTTACCAGAGCATATTAAATTATGCAAATATTTTATGCAAAGGCAAATATCTTATATTATTACTTGGAATTTCTCCAAGACTAATGTAGATCGCATTCAGTATTTGTGCAAACAAATTCAGGTCAAAGGTTGGGTTCCCAAACAACCAAATACCAAAGTTCAAAAGAAGGCAAAACCTCCCAAGAAATTATCCAAAGCTGCTCTCAAACAAAAATTGAAAGAAGCAATGGATAATCTAGATGATTATGATGAAAATCAAATCATGAAGATGATTGAAGACGCTGCCTCCACAGAAAGCAGCAGCAAAGATAATGGCGATATGTGTAATCCCAAAGGTTTAGCCTTGGCTTACATGGAGCCTGATTATGAATAGGAAAAGGACCCTTATGAAAAAATAGAGGCAAAACCGGAATTATTTTTTCATATAGTGGCATTTCACTATTCTAAATTAGCATCCAATGAGAAGCTACAAGACAAAATACTTTTGGAAAAAAGCATCCCCATTATCTCTACTTTATTAAAAGAGATTCCCACTCAACCATTTCCGACAAAAAGAAGTAAAGCATGATGCCTCCACTATCTTTTAGTAGGACCCATTTATTGTCGGCAACATCTTAGCCGTCCATTTGTATGCCTAAGTTATAAAGGCAATCTCCCATTTCTCCTATAAAAGAAGCATAAGTTTTATTCTTAGAGGCATCAAAAAATTTCCAATATTTTGAAAACCTCTCTCTCTCTCTTTGTAATCTATTTTCCTATGTGTTTGAAGTTCATCAATAAACGTCAGTTCTTGTAAGTTCTTACTCTTTATAATTCCGCATTATTTAAGATCCTTTTTATGGTATCAGAGCCATGTTGGCAGTATACGTATTTAACTGTTGTAAAACCAAGAGAACCTCCCTTAGAAACTCTATTTGGATCTTTGATATGTATTTTAATATTCTTTATATACCTGCTAGCATGTTGTTTATTATTACTATACTTATTAGAATAAATTTTGTTCTGTAAGTCCTTTCGACAGTATTTTTAAATAATATGGAGAAAACTCAAAACATTTTGAATAGTATAAATTTATCTTCGCAATCTACTAGAATTGGTAAATTAGAAAATGATTTACAAAACTGGAACATACCAGAAGAACCTTTCAAAAAGATTGGATTTTTGTCCTCACTTTATCTGCAAAGAGAGTAGGTAAACCGCTAATGAAGTGTTCTTTCCAGAAATCCAAATTGCAATCTGGGCGGATCATAACCTTGCTGAGAAAGGCATGTCTATAATGGATAAAATTGTCTAAGTTTGGGCAACTTAGATTACTCAGAATTTGGAGGCTTCTATCTTGGAACAACTTTGGTTCTCCAATAAAATGTTTAGCTATATGGTAAATGAGAGTGGCACAAGCATCTTCTCTTATAACATTCGAAGTAGATTATGTGTTTCCTTCCATTTTTACAACTGTTTCTGTTGCAGTGGCATTAATAATGAGTTGCTTGACCTCATCAGTGCAATAGTTGTCCCACCAATGTTTTATCATTCCTGTAAAACCTGCAATGATCATATTGGCAGCATCTCAGTCTATTGATCCTCGCATTTTATATGCAGTAATGGAAACACCCATTTCATGGAGTTTATTGTAAACTTGATGCTCTACTAAGCCATCAATATTCCATTCAGTGATTCTTCTTCCTTCACCTTGGATATTGTGAAAACCCAACTTCTGATCCAAGTAGATGATGATGAAATCATTTCTGTTGCTGACAACAGTAAAGGTAAAGTCACGGGAGTGGACTTCTCAGGTAATATACCCAAAGTATTTTACCAAGATATTCCAGGCAGCCCTACTGCAAGCGAAGTGGAGCCTCCCAAGGAAAAACCAGCTTGGCTTGGAATGCTTAAGATAGGTAAAGACTTTGAGCCCAATCCAGACATCTTGCATAAACAATGGATTCATCCGGACAACCAGGTAAAAAGAAAATGGTATGTTGCTACCTATACTCTTAACCAAAGGGAATCCTTTAGAGATTTATGGATGGCTGATATGAGAAGAATCGGTTGTGAAATTGAATTCTTCAAGTGGTTTGAAATGACTGGTAGAATTGAAAATTGTGCTGAGTCAGTACAAGTTATCATTAACAAATGGTACACTGCTTCTAACAAAGTTGTCGAATCTATTACCCCTCCTCTTGAAGGAATTAACATACCTATTGCAGGTACACTGATCAAAGCTTCTCCTTTCAAAGAGAAAATTGATAAAACAGACGGTTTACTTACATCTGCAGATATTGACCGAGTAGTTGAACAAAATAATTACTCTAACCAAATCCTCCATGTCATATACAGACAAATAGAAGATACCAAACCTACCATCAGTGGAAGACCAACACCGGCTTCTACTACATCCAGCCATAATATAGAAACCTATCCTGGATTCAAAATCCCTGAATTTTCAAAAGAAAAATTCCCCAAACTTTCTGATACTTTTGAAGTAACAGGAAACATCATTGAGAAGATCAATGCACAAATGAACAACTTTAACATCTCTGTAAAAGATGATAAAACATCAAAAAATGTTTCTACCCTCCAGGAAGAACCCAACTCCAGATCCCAATAGAAATCCAATCTCCTCCAAAAACTTGCTAGTAGCCGTTTTCATAACATGAAAAACTATCATAGCAAACCTTCTTTCCCAGATTTGCAGTATGAGGAGAATGCCTTCTTATCCACTTCTTCTCATGAAGGAAGAAGAATCACTGAATGGAATATTGATGGCTTAGTAGAGCATCAAGTTTACAATAAACTCCATGAAATGGGTGTTTCCATTACTGCATATAAAATGCGAGGATCAATAGACAGAGATGCTGCCAATATGATCATTGCAGGTTTTACAGGAATGATAAAACATTGCTGGGACAACTATTGCAATGATGAGGTCAAGCAACTCATTATTAATGCCACTGCAACAGAAACAGTTGTAAAAATGGAAGGAAACACACAATCTACTTCGAATGTTATAAGAGAAGATGCTTGTGCCACTCTCCTTTACCATATAGCTAAACATTTTATTGGAGAACCAAAGTTGTTCCAAGATAGAAGCCTCCAAATTCTGAGTAATCTAAGTTGCCCAAACTTAGACAATTTTATCCATTATAGACATGCCTTTCTCAGCAAGGTTATGATCCGCCCAGATTGCAATTTGGATTTCTGGAAAGAACGCTTTATTAGCGGTTTACCTCCTCTCTTTGCAGATAAAGTAAGGACAAAAATCCAAGATCGTAATAATGGTAACATTCCTTACGGTAATCTTACTTATGGTGATTTGGTAAGCACCATCAATATTGTATCCCTTGAACTCTGCACAGATATTAAGCTCAAGCATCAGCTCAAGAAAGAGCAATCTTCTTCTAGAAAGGAACTCAGAAGTTTCTGTAGAGATTTTGGTTTTATCACTCCACCTGATAAGATCAAGAAAGACAAAAGGGAAAAATCTCATAGGACGAAACCCCGAAGAAGAGATGATTCCACCAGACCAAATAAAAAGAAACATACGTCCAAGAGACCTAAGGATACCAAAACAAATGTTTGCTGGACATGTGGAAAAACTGGCCACAAAGCTAGTGAATGTCGCTCCGGTGCTAAGAAAAAGAAAATTAATCTTCTTGGTATGGATGAGGAAACTAAAGGTAAGTTACTTGCCATACTTGATGAGCCTTTCTCTGAATCTTTAGGTACATCTGATGAATACAACGATGATGAAGACATTGATCTTGATTATGATTCGGACAAAAGCCAATCAGGAAAAGATTACACCTGCACTGAAGCCTTCTGTACTTGTGAAAGTACACCTCATATTCGAGTACTTTCTGACCATTCGAAAGAAGCTCTCTTTGATGTAATTCAACACATTAATGATAATGAGGCTAGGAATCGTTTTCTCCTAGAACTCAAAAATCTCCTTCTCAATACGGACAAACCTAAACCCCGTCCGATAATTGAACCATTCAGCATGAAGCAAGTCATGAATCGCTCAGATAACCATTATGAACCTTCCATTTTAGATCTTCGCCATGAGGTCTCTAGTCTCCAAGAAGAGATTAGAAATATCAAATCTCGACTTTGTATCGTTGAGACTGACATCCTCACCAATCAAGTTCCTAAAGGAACTACCTTTCATGACCTTGAGTCAAACCAAGATTCCTCCCACGACGATGATGACAACGTTGGTATTGATCCCTCCAATATCAATAATGATCACCTAGCTGAACCCTTAATTACAAATACAGGAAATGACACTTCCACCTCTGTTGCACCAGGAGTAACGGTAATATCTTCTATTAGACCTCAGAGTCATCATATACCTATAAAAATAGTTATTAGTAAACATTTGTTATTAACAAAATTGCTTTGCTTGACAGTGATGCAGATAGGAATTGCATTGTAAAAGGTATTGTTCCAACTAAGTATTTACAAAAAAGTACTTCAAAATTGTACTCCGCTACAGGAGAACTTTTGAAAATAAATTATAAGCTTTCTAAAGATCATATTTGCAATAATGGCATTTGTTTAACAAATGATTTTGTTATTACTGAAGATATCAATGAAGATATCATTCTTGGAATACCTTTTATCACTCAGATAAAACCTCATTTTACTGATCTTGACGGTATTAATACTACTATTCTTGGTAAAGATTTACGGTTTCCTTTTGTTAAAACTCTTTTACAAGAGGAAAGTAATTTTGTTAGAGAAAACACTGTTTTCAGAATTAATAACCTTTCACAACATGTCACCTTTTTAAAGGATGAAATTCGTGTTAAGAAAATCGAACAGATTTAAAAAACCCCAGAGATAGTTACTAAAATAGCTAATCTTCAGAAATTTTTTGAAGAAGAAATATATTCTGATTTTCCTAATGCTTTTTGGGAACGTAAAAAACATATTGTGGATTTACCATACATTGAAGGATTCAATGAACAGGCTATTACCACTAAGGCAAGGCCCATTCAGATGAACCATGAAATGATGGAATTTTGTAAAAAGGAGATTGACACTCTTTTAAAAACCAAGATTATTAGGATTTCTAAATCACCTTGGAGTTGTTCTGCTTTCTACGTTAATAAAAGCGCAGAGAAAGAAAGAGGAGCACCAAGACTAGTAATCAACTACAAACCGCTAAACTCCGTTTTAAAATGGATTAGGTATCCCATACCTAACAAACGAGACCTTGGAGCAGTCATACCCTCTATTTTGCAAATTTTTGTGTGCTATAGTTCACCATCTTATTTGGTGCTCCCGAATTCCGATGTATAAAATGCTAAAAATTTACATGGACTTCCGTTAAGACCTAAGCTATGGAGCCGGTTGGCACTGACGGCCAAACCGGCCTATTTTTAAATTCAAACGAACCTTTGGGCATCTATACACCTATTTTTCCCATTTTTGTGTGCTATAATTCACAATCTTTTTTGGTGATCTGCAATTTCGACGTAAAAATGCCAAAATTTATCATGGACGCCCTTTTAGCCCTTAGTTATGGAGACGGTTGGCCCTGACGGCCAAACCGGCCCATTTTCAAGGTCAAACGATCCCAGAGAAGGTATACCCCCTATTTTGCCAATTTTCGTGTGCTATAGTTCACCATCCTTTTTGGTGATCTGGAATTCCGACGTCAAAAGTGCTGAAATTTTTCATGGACTTCTATTAAGCCCTTAGTTTTGGAGACGGTTGACCCTGGTGGTTAAATCGGCCCATTTTCAAGGTCAAACCATCCCCAGAGCAGGCATACCCCTTATTTTACCAATTTTCGTATGCTATAGTTCACTATCTTTTTTGGTGATCCAAAATTTCAATTTCAAAAATGCCAAAAAAATTTATCAATGTCCGTTAAGACGTTAGATATGTCGCCGGTTGGCCTTGACAGCCAAACCGGCCCATTTTAAAGGTTAAACGATCCCCGGAGCAGGCATACCCCTATTTTGCCAATTTTTGTGTGCTATATTCCATTTATTTTTTGGTGATCCAGAATTCCGATGTAAAAGATGCTGAAACTTTTCATGGACGTCTGTTAATACCTTAGCTATGGAATCGGTTGTCCCTGATGGCCAAACCCGCACATTTTCAAGATCAAACGAGCCTCGAAGCAGCAATAACCCTTATTTTGCCGATTTTTGTGTTCTATAGTTCACCATATTTTTTGGTGATCCGAAACTCCGATGTTAAAAATGCCAAAAGTTTTCAAGGACGTCCGTTAAGACCTTATCTACAGAGCCGGTTGTTCCTGATAGCCACATCGGCTCATTTTCAAGGTCAAACGACCCTCGGAGCAGGAATACCTTAATATTCTACCGATTTTTGTGTTTTATAGTTCACCATCATTTTTGGTGATCCAAAATTCCAATGTCAAAAATGCTGAAATATTTCATGGACGTCCGTTAAGACCTTAGATATGTAGCCGGTTGTCCCTGACATCCAAACCGGCCCATTTTCAAGGTCAAACGACACCCGGAGGATGCATACCCTCCTTTTTTGTTGATTTTCATGTGCTATAGTTCACCATCTTTTTGGATGATCCAGAATTCCAACGTCAAAAATGCCAAAAAAAATCATGGACGTCCATTAAGACCTTAGATATGGAATCGGTTGTCCCTGACGGCTAAACCGACCCATTTTCAATGTTAAATGAGCCCTGGAACAGGAATACCCCTCTATTTTGTCGATTCTCGTGTGCTATAGTTCACCATCTTTTTTGGTGATCCGGAATTTCAATGTCAAAAATGCCATAATTTTTCATGGACACCCGTTAAGACCTGAGCTTTGGAGCCGATTTGCTCTGATGGCCAAAACGGCCATTTTTCAAGGTCCAACAAGCCCCGAAGCAGGCATACCCCTTATTTTGCCAATTTTTGTGTGCTATTATCCGTGGTTTTTTTGGTGATCTAGAGTTTCGATATCAAAAATGTCGAAATTTTTCATGTACGTCCATTAAGACCATTTTTATGGAGACGGTTGGCCCTGACGGCCAAACCGGCATATTTTCAATGTCAAACGATCCACGGAGCAGGCATACCCCTTATTCTGCTGATTTTTGTGTGTTATAGTCCATGTATTTTTTGGTAATCCAAAATTCCAACGTCAAAAATGCTGAAATTTTTCATGGACGTCCGTTAAGACCTTAATTATCGAGCCGATTGGCCCTGACGGCCAAACCGACCTATTTTCAAGGTCAAACAAACCTCAGATCAAGCATACCCCATATTTTACTAATTTTCGTGTGCTACAGTTCACCATATTTTTTTGTGATCCAGAATTCTAACGTCAAAAGTTCCAAACAATTTCATGGACATCCGTTAAGACCTTAGTTATGGAGTCGATTGGTCCTAACGGCCAAACCGACTCATTTTCAAGGTCAAACAAGCCCCAAAGCAGGCATACCCCCTATTTTGCCAATTTTCATGTGCTATAGTTCACCATCTTTTTTGGTGATCTGAAATTCCGATGCCAAAAATGCCAAAAGTTTTTATGGACGTCCATTAAGACTTATCTATTGAGTCGGCTGGCCCTTGCGCCCAATACGGCCCATTTTCAAGTTCAAATGAGCCTCGTAGCAGGCATATCCCCTATTTTGCTGATTTTCGTATGCTATAGCTCACCATCTTTTTTGGTGATCCAGAATTCCAACTTCAATAATGCCTAAATTTTTCATCGACTCTCGTTAAGACCTTAGATATGGAGCCGATTGGACTTAACGGCCTAATCGGCCCATTTTAAAGGTCCAACTTTAGAGTAGGCATACCCCTTATTTTGCCGATTTTCGTGTGCTATTGTCCATGGAATTTTTGACGATCCAGAATTTCAACGTCAAAAATGCTGAGATTTTGCATGGACGTTCATTCAGACCTTAGAAATGGAGTCGGTTGTCCTTGAAAGCCAAACTAGCCAATTTTCAAGGTCAAACAATCCCCGAAGCAGGCATACCCCCTATTTTACTGATTTTCGTGTGCTATAGTTCACCATCTTTTTTGGTGATCCAGAATTCCAACGTCAAAAATGCTGAAATTTTTCATGGACATCCGTTAAGACCTTAGCTATGGATCTGATTGACCCTGACAGCCAAACTGGCCCATTTTCAAGGTCAAACGAGGCCCGGAGCAGGCATACCCCCTATTTTGTCAATTTTCGTCTGCTATGGTTCACCATCTTTTTTGGTGATCCAGAATTTCAACGTTAGAAATGTCAAAAAATTTTATGGACATTCGTTAAGACATTAGCTTTGGAGCTGGTTTCCCCTGACGGATAAAACCGTCCCATTTTCAAGGTCAAACGAGCTTCGGGGCAGGCATACCCCTATTTTGCCGATTTTTGTGTGCTATAGTTCACCATCTTATTTAGTGATCCAGAATTCTGACATCAAAAATGCCAAAAACTTTCATGGACATCCGTTAAGACATTAGCTATGGAGCCGGTTGGCCCCGCCGGCCAAATCAGCCTATTTTCAAGCTCAAACGATCCCCAAAGCAGGCATACCCCTTATTTTGCCAATTTTCTTGTGCTATAGTTCACCATCTTTTTTGGTGATCCAGAATTTTGACGTCAAAAATGCTGAAATTTTTCATTGACGTCCGTTAAGCCCTTAGTTTTGTAGATCATTGGCCCTAACGGCTAAACCAACCCATTTTCAAGGTCAAACGAGCCTCGGAGCAAGCATACCCCCTATTTTTCCAATTTTTGTGTGCTATAGTTCCCCATCTTTTTTGGTGATCCGGAATTCCAACATCAAAAATGCCAAAAAAATTCATGGACGTCCGTTAAGACCATAGCTAGGGAGCCATTTGACCTTGATGGCCAAACTAGCCCATTTTCAAGGTCAGACGATCCCCGAAGCAGGCATACCCCCTATTTGCCAATTTTCGTATGCTATAGTTCACCATCTTTTTTGGTGATCCAGAATTCCAACTTCAAAAAGGCCCAAATTTTTCATCGATGCCAGTTAAGACCTTTGATATGGAGCCGATTGCCCTTGACGGCCAAACCGACCCATTTTAAAGGTCAAAAGAGCCTCGGAGAAGGCATACCCCCTATTTTGCCTATTATCATGTGCTAATGTCCATGGATTTTTTGGTGATACAGAATTCTAACGTCAAATATGCTGGTTTTCATGGACGTCCATTCAGTCCTTAGTTATAGCGCCGATTGGACCTGATGGCTAAACCATCCCATTTTAAAGGTGAAACGATCCCCGGAGAAGGCACAACCCCTATTTTGCCGATATTCGTCTGCAATAGTCCATTTATTTTTTGGTGATCCAGAATTACAACGTAAAAAATGCTGAAACTTTTCATGAATGTCTGTTAAGACCTTAGATATGAAGCCAGTTGGACCTGACATACAAACCGGCCCATTTTCAAGGTCAAACTATAGCACACAAAAATTGGAAAAATAGTGGGTATGCCTTCTCCGGGGCTCGTTTGACTTTGTAAATAGGATGGTTTGGCCGTCAGGGCCAACCTTCTCCAAAACTAAGGTCTTAACGGACGTCCATGAAAAATTCTGGCATTTTTTATGTTAAAATTTTGGATCACCAAAAAAGATAGTGAACTATAGCACACGAAAATCGGCAAAATAGGGATATGCCTTCTCAGATGCTCGTTTGACATTGAAAATGGGCTGATTTGGCCGTCAGAGCCAACCGGCTCCAAAGCTAAGGTATTAAAGCATGACCATAATTTTTTTTTGCATTTTTGACATCGAAATTCCGAATCACCAAAAGAGAAGGTGAACTATATCACATCAAAATTGACAAAATAGAGGGTATGGTTGCTCAAGGGCTCGTTTGACCTTGAAAATGGGCCGGTTTGGCCGTCAGGGCCAATTGGTGCCATATCTAAGGTCTTAACGGACGTCCATGAAAATGTTTGGCATTTTTGAAGTTCAAATTACGGATCACCAAAAAATATGGTGAACTATAGCACACGAAAATCGGAAAAATAGGGGGTATGCTTGCTCCGAGGAACGTTTGATTTTGAAAATGGGTTGATTTGGCCGTCACGGAAAACCATCTCCAAAGCTAAGGTCCTAACAGACGTCCATAAATTTTTTTGGCATTTTTGAAGTCGGAATTCCAGATCACCAATAAAGCTTGTGAAATATAGCACAAGAAAATTGGCAAATGAGGGGTATGCCTGCTATGGGGATCGTTTGACCTTAAAAATGGGACGGTTTGGCAGTCAGGAACAACCGCATCCATAGCTAAGGTCTTAACGGATGTCCTTGAAAAATTTCGGCATTTTTTACGGCGGAATTCTAGATCACCAAAAAAAATGGTGAACTATAGAACACAAAAATCAGCAAAATAAGGGGTATGACTGCTCCGATGACCGTTTGACCTTTATAATGGGCCGGTTAGGCCTTCTGGGCCAACCGGTTCCATATCTAAGGTCTTAACGGACGTTTTTGAAAATTTTTACATTTTTTACGTCGAAATTCTGGATCACCAAAAACTAAATGGACTATAGCACATGAAAAACAGTAAAATAGGGGGTGCCTGCTCCGGGGATCGTTGCACCTTGAAATGGGCCAGTTTGGCCGTCAGGGCCAACCGGCTCCATAGCTAAGGTCTGAACGGACGTCCATGAAAAATCTCAGCATTTTTGACATCGGAATTCTGGATCACCAAAAAATACATGGAATATTGCACACGAAAATCGACAAAACAATGGTTATGCCTGCTTCGAGGCTCTTTTGACCATTAAAATAGGCCGGTTTGGCCCTCAAGGCCAATCGGCTCCATATTAAAGGTCTAAACGTGCGTCGATGAAAATTCTCGACATATTTTACATCGGAATTCTCGATCACAAAAAAATTCATGGACTATAGAACACGAAAATCTTTAAAATAAGGGTATTGCTTGCTCCGAGACTCATTTAACCTTTAAAATGGGCTGGTTTGGCTGTCAAGGCCAACTAGCTCCATATTTAATATCTTAGCAGACGTCGGTGAAAAACTTGGGTATTTTTAAGTTGGAATTCCAGATCACCAAAAAATATGGTGAACTATAGCATATGAGAATCTGCAAAATTGGGGGTATGCCTGCTCTGGGGATCGTTTGACCTTGAAAATGGGCTGGTTTAGCTGTCAAGGCCAACCGGCTTCATAGCTAAGGTATTAATGGACTTCCATGAAATTTTTTGACATTTTTGATGTCCGAATTCCGGATCACCAAAAAAATGATGAACTATAGCACACTAAAATAGGCAAAATGGGGGGTATGCTTGCTCTGGATCTCTTTTGACCTTGAAATGGGCTGGTTTGGCCGTCAGGGCCAACCGTCTCCAAAACTAAGGGATTAACAGACATCCATGAAATATTTTGGCATTTTTGATCTTGAAATTCCACATCACCAAAAAAGAAGGTGAATTGTAGCACATGATAATTTGCAAAATAGGGGGTATGATTGCTCCGGAGATTGTTTGACCTTGAAAATGGACAGTTTGGCCATCAGGGCCAACCAGCTCCATATCTAAGGTATTAACCGACGTCCATGAAATATTTTGGCACTTTTAAAGTCAAAATTTTGGGTAACAAAAAAAGATGTTGAATTATAGAACACGAAAATCAGCAAAATAGGGGGTATGCTTGCTTCGAGGATCGTTTGACCTTGAAAATTGGCCGGTTGGGCCGTTAAGGCCAACCGACTCCATTTATAAGGTCTTAACGGACGTCCCTAAAAAAAAATATGCATATTTGATGTCAAAATTCTGGATCAACAATAAAGATTGTGAACTATAGCACACGAAAATCGGCAAAATAGGTGGTATATCTGCTCCGTGGCTCGTTTGCCCTTTAAAATGGTCCGGTTTGGCCATCCAATCGGCTCCATAATTAAGGTCTTCACGGACGTCCATGAATTTTTTTAGCATTTTTTACATCGCAATATCGGATCACCAAAAAGATGGTGAACAATAGCTCACGAAAATCAGCAAAATAGAGGTGAATGCCTGCTCCGAAGCTTGTTTGACTCTGAAAATGGGTCGGTTTCTACGTTAGGGCCAACCAGGTCCATAGCTAAGGTATTAGGGGGTATGCCTGATCCGGGGATCGTTTGACCTTGAAAATGGGCCGGTTGGCCATCAAGGTTAACCTACTCCATATCAAAGGTCTTAACGGGTGTCGATGAAAAATCTCGGCATTTTTTACGTCAAAATTCTAGATCACAAAACAATCCATCGACTATAAAACACAAAAATAAGAAAAATAGGGTATGCCTGCTCCGAAAATTGTTTGACCTTTAAAATAGGCTGGTTTGGCTGCTAAGGACAACCGGTTCCATATCTAAGGTTTTAACCTACGTCAATGAAATTTTTTGGCCTTTTTGAAGTTGGAATTTCGGATCATCAAAAAAGATGGTGAACTATAGCATACGCAAATCGGCAAAATAAGGAGTATGCCTGCTCCAGGGATCGTTTGACTTGAAAATGGGACAGTTTTGCCGTCAGGGCCAATCGGCTCCATAGCTAAGGTCTTAACGGACATCCATGAAAATTTTTGGCATTTTTAACTTCGTAATTTCGAATCACCAAAAAAGATGGTGAATTATAGCACACGAAAATTGGAAAAATAATGGGTATGCTTTCTCCGGGGCTCGTTTGACTTTGTAAATTCGACGGTTTGGCCGTCATGGCCAACCGTCTCCAAAACTAAGGCCTTAACGGACGTCCATGAAAGTTTTTGGCATTTTTCATGTCGAAATTCTGGATCACCAAAAAAGATAGTGAACTATAGCACACGAAAATAGGCAAAATAGGGATATGCCTGCTCCGATGCTCGTTTGACAGTGAAAATTGGTTGGTTTGGTCGTTAGAGCCAACCAGCTCCAAAGCTAAGGTATTAAAGGACGACCATAAGTTTTTTTTACATTTTTGAAGTCGAAATTCCGAATCACCAAAAAAGATGGTGAACTATAGCACAAAAAAATTGACAAAATAGGGGGTATGGCTTCTCAAGCGCACGTTTGACCTTGAAAATGGGCCGATTTGGCCGTCAGGGCTAATCGACTCCATATTTAAGGTCTTAACGGACGTCCATGAAAAAGTTTGGCATTTTTGAAATTGGAATTATGGATCACCAAAAAATATGGTTAACTATAGCATACGAAAATCAGAAAAATAGGGGGTATTCCTTCTCCGAGGATTGTTTGATTTTGAAAATGGGCCGATTTGGTCGTCAGGGCAAATCGTCTCCAAAACTAAGGTCCTAACCGACGTTCATAAAAAATTTCGGCATTTATAAAGTCGAATTTCCAGATCACCAAGAAATATTGTGAACTATAGCACAAGAAAATTGGCAAATGAGGGGTATGCCTACTACAGGGCTCGTTTGACCTTGAAAATGGGACGGTTTGGCAGTCAGGGACAACCAGATCCATAACTAAGGTCTTAACGGATGTCCTTGAAAATTTTTGGCATGTTTGACGTCGGAATTCTTGATCACCAAAAAAGATGGTGAACTATAGCACACGAAAATCAGCAAAATAATGGGTATGGCTGCTCCGAGGACCATTTGACCATTAAATTGGGCCGGTTAGGCTGTTAGGGCCAACTGGTTCCATAGCTAAGGTCTTAACGGATGTTCATGAAAAATTTTGACATTTTTTACGTCGGCATTCCAGATTACCAAAAATTAAATGGACTATAGCACACAAAATTTGGCAAAATAGGGGGTATGCCTGCTCTTGGGATCGTTTCACCTTGCAAAATGGGTAGATTTTGCCATTAGAGTCAACCGGCTCCATAGGTAAGGTCTTAACAGATGTCCATGAAATATTTCAGCATTTTTTACATCAAAATGCCGGATCACCAATAAAGATGGTGAACTATAGCACCTGAAAATTGAAAAAATATAGGGTATGCCTGCTCCGGGGATCATTTTACCTTGAAAATGGGTTGGTTTGGCCGTCAGAGTCAACCATCTCCAAAACTAAGGGCTTAGCAAATGTCCATGACAAAGTTTGCCATTTTTGACGTTGAAATTATGGATCACCAAAAAAGATGTTGAACTATAGCACACAAAATTTAGTAAAATAGGGGGTATACCTGCTCCGGGGCTCGTTTGACCTTGAAAATGGGCCGATTTGGCCGTCGGGGCCAACCAACTCCGGCACCAAAAAAAAGGACCTAAGAGACGAGCGTCTTCTCTTAGGTTTCTTCCTCCCGCGCCCGTATCTAAGGTCTTAATGGATGTCCATAAAAAATGTAAGCATTTTTAACGTCGGGATTCTGGATCACCAAAAAAGATGGTGAACTATAGCACACGAAAATCGGCAAAATATGGGGTTAACCTGCTCTGAGGCAGGTTTGACCTTGAAAATGGGCCGGTTTGGCTGTTAGGGTCAACCGGCTCCATATCCAAGGTCTAAATAGTGGACCATCTAAAATCTCAGTATTTTTGACGTCGAAATTCAGGATCACAAAAAATTCCATGGATAGCACATGAAAATCTGCAAAATAGGGTATGCCTTCTCTGAAGTTCGTTTGACCTTTAAAATGAGCCGGTTTGGCGGTCAAGGCCAATCGGCTCCCTATATAAGGTCTAAACGGGGGTCGATGAAAATTTTGGCATTTTTTAAGTTGGAATTTCGGATCACTAAAAAAGAAGGTAAACTATATAGCATACGAAAAAGAGCAAAATGGGGAGTATACCTGCTCTGGGGATTGTTCTACCTTGAAAATGGGCCGGTTTAGCCGTCAGGGCCAACCGACTCCTTAGTTAAGGTCTTAATGGACGTCCATGAAAAGTTTCAGTATTTTATATGTTGAAATTTTGGATCACCAAAAAATTAATGGACTATAGGACACGAAAATCGGCAAAACAGGGGGTATGCCTGCTCGTGGGAACGTTTGAACTTGAAAATGGGACGGTTTGGCTATCAGGGCCAACCGGCTCCATAGCTAACATCTTAACGGACGTCCATGAAATCTTTCTGCATTTTTTACGTCGGAATTCTGGATCACCAAAAAAGATGGTGACCTATAGCATACGAAAATTGGAAAAATTGGGGTATGACTGCTCTAAGGCTCGTTTGACCTTAAAAATGGGCTGGGTTGGCCTTCAAGGTCAATCGGCTCCATTAATAAGGGCTTAACGGACGACCATGAAAATTTTTAGCATTTTTGACGTCGGAATTCTGGATCACAAAAAAAGAGGGTGAACTAAAGCACACATAAATTGGAAAAATAGCGGGGTATGCCTTCTTCAATGCTCGTTTGACCTTGAAAATGGGCTGGTTTGGCTGTCAGGACCAACCAACTCCAAAGCTAAGGTATTAATGAACAACCAAAATTTGTATTGGCATTTTTGACGTCGAAATTCTGGATCACTCAAAAAGATGGTGAACTATAGCATATGAAAATTGGCTAAACAAGGGGTATGGTTGCTCAAGGGCTCGTTTGACCTTGAAAATGGGCCGGTTTGGCCGTCAAGGCCAACCAACTTTATATCTAAGGTATTAACTGACGTACATGAAAAATATCGGCATTATTTACGTTAGAATTATGGATCACCAATAAAAATGGCGAACTATGCACACGACAATTAGCCAAATATGGGGTATGCTTACTTCGGGGCTCATTTGACTTTGAAATGGGCTAGTTTGGCCGTCAGGGCCAATCGGCTTAATAGCTAAAGTTTTAACTGACGTCCTTGAAAAATTTCGACATTTTTGACGTCAAAATTTGGGATCACCAAAGAAGATGGTGAACTATAAGCACACGAAAATTGGCAAAATATGAGGGCATGCCTGCTTCGGGGATCGTTTGACCTTGAAAACGGGTCGGTTTAGACGCCAGGACCAATTGGTTCCATATCTAAGATCTTAACAGACGTCCATGAAAAATGTTGGCAATTTTGACGTCGGAATTATGGATCACCAAAAAAAATGGTGAACTATAGCACACGAAAATTGGCAAAATAAGGGTATGCCTGCCCCATGGCTCGTTTGACCTTGAAAATGGGCCGGTTTGGCCGTCAGAGCCAACCGGCTCCCAAGTGAAACTCTTAACTGACGTCCTTGAATTTTTTTGGCATTTTTGACATCAAAATTCCGGATCACAAAAAAAGATGGTGAAACTATAGCACACGAAAATTAGCAAAATAGGGGGTATGCCTGCTCCTAGGCTCGTTTTACCTTGAAAATGGGCTGCTTTGTCTATCAGGGCCAACCAGCTCCATAACTAAGGTCTTAACAAACGTCCATGAAATTTTTTGACATTTTTGACGTCGAAGTTCTGAATCACCAAAAATGATGGTGAACTATAGCATACGAAAATTGGCAAAAAGGGGGTATGCCAGCCCCGAAGCTCGTTTGACCTTGATAATGGGCCGGTTTGGCTGTCAGGGCCAATCGGGTCCAAAACTAAGGTTTTAATGGACGTCCATTATTTTTTTTGGCATTTTTGAAGATGGAATTCTGGAACACCAATAAAGATGGTGAACTATAGCACACAAAAATAGGCAAAATAGGGGGAATGCATGCTCCAGGCTCGTTTGACTTTGAAAATGGGTTGATTTTGTCGTCAAGGACAACCGACTCAATAGCTAATGCCTTAACGGACGTCTATGAAAATTTTGGCATTTTTGATGTTGGAATTCTGGATCACCAAAAAAGATGGTGAACTATATCATAGGATAATCGGCTAAACATGATGTATGCCTGCTCCGGGGATCGTTTGACCTTGAAAATGGGTCGGTTTTGCCGTCATGGACAACTGGATCCATAGCTAAGGTTTTAACAGACGTCCTTGAAATTTTTTGGCATTTTTGACATCAGAATTCTGGATCACCAAAAAAGATGGTGAACAATAGCACACAAAAATCGGCAAAATAAGGGGTATGGCTGCTTCAAGGTTCGTTTGACTTTGAAAATGGGCCGGTTTGGCCATAAAGGCCAACCGGCTCCATAGCTAAGGTCTTAACATACGTCCATGAAAAGTTTCGGCATTTTTTACGTCGGAATCCGGATCACCAAAAAATAAATGGACTATAGCACACTAAAATCGGCAAAATATGGGGTATGCCTGCTCCAGGGATCGTTTGACCTTAAAAATGGACCGTTTTGGCCGTCAGGGCCAACGGGTTCCATAGCTAAGGTCGTAACGGGAGAGAATGAAAATTTTTGGCATTTTTGTCATCGGAATTTTGGATCACCAAAAAAGATGGTGAATAGTAGCACACGAAAATTGGAAAAATAAGGGGTATGCCTGCTCCGGGGTTCGTTTGACCTTGAAAATTGGCTGGTTTGGCCGTCTGGGACAACCGACTCCATAACTAAGAGCTTAACGGACGTCCATGATAAATTTCAGCATTTTTTACGTCGCAATTTTGGATCACCAAAAAATATGGTGAACTATGGCACATGAAAATCGGTAAAATAGGGATATACATGCTCAGAGACTCGTTTGACCTTGAAAATGGGCCGGTTTGGCAGTCAGGGCAAATCGGCTCCATATTTTAAGGCTTAACGGATGTCCATGAAAAATTTCTACATTTTTACGTTGTAATTCTTGATCACCAAATAAGATGGTGAACTATAGCACACGAAAATTTGGAAAATAGGGGTATGACTGCTTCAGGGATCGTTTGACTTTGTAAATGGGCCAGTTTGGCCTTCAGGGTCAACCAACTCTATAGCTAAGGTATTAACGGACGTCCATAAAATATTTTGGCATTTTTTTATGTCGAAATTTGGGATAACCAAAAAAGATGGTGAATTATAGCACATGAAAATTGGCAAAATAGGGGGGGTATACCTGTTCCGAGGATCGTTTGACCTTAAAATGGGTCGGTTTAGCCGTTCGGGCCAGCAGACTCCACAACTAAGTTGTTAACGGAAGTCCATGAAAAATTTCAGCATTTTTAACATTGGAATTCCAAATCACCAAAAAAGAAGATGAACTATATAGGATACAAAAATCAGTAAAATAGGGGGTATACCTGCTCCGGGGCTTGTTTGACATTGAAAATGGGCCGGTTTAGCCATTAGGGACAATTAGCTCCATATCTAAGGTCTTAACGAACGTCCGTAAAAAATTTAAGCATTTTTTATGTCAAAATTCTGGATCACCAAAAAAGATAATGAATTTTAGCACACGAAAATTGGTCTAATAAGGTGTATCCTTTCTGTGAGGCTCGTTTGACCTTGAAAATGGGCAAATTTGGCCGTTAATGCTAAGGTCTTAGTGGACGTCCATGAAAAATTTCAATATTTTTGACATCGAAATTCTAAATCACTAAAAAGCACATGGACTATAGCACACGAAAATTAGTAAAATTGGGGGTATGCCTGCTCAGAGGCTCGTTTAACCTTGAAATGGGCCGGTTTGGCCATCAGGGCCAATCGGCTCCATAGCTTATGTCTTAACGGACGTCCATGAAAATTTTTGGCACTAAATAAGATGGTGAACTATAGCACACGAAAATTTGCAAAATAGGGGGTATGACTGCTCCAGGGATCGTTTGACTTTGAAAATGGGCCAGTTTGGCCGTCAGGGTCAACCAGCTCCATAACTAAGGTCTTAACAGAAGTCCATGAAATATTTTGACATTTTTGACATCAGAATTCCGAATCACCAAAAATGATGGTGAACTATAGCACATAAAAATTGGCAAAATAGGGGGTATGCCAGCCCTGAAGCTTGTTTGACCTTGATAATAGGCCGGTTTTCCTGTAAGGGAAAACCAGGTCCAAAGCTAAGGTCTTAACGGACGTCCATAATTTTTTTTTCCAATTTTGAAGTTGGAATTTTGGAACACCAATAAAGATGGTGAACTATAGCACACAAAATTTGGGAAAATAGGGGGGTATGCATGCTCCAGCTCGTTTGACTTTGAAAATGGGCCGGTTTTTCTGTCTGGGCCAACCGGTTCAATAACTAAGGTCTTAATGGACGTCTATGAAAAATTTGGCATTTTTGACGTTGGAATTTCGGATCACCAAATAAGATGGTGAACTATATCACAGGATAATCAGCAAAACAGGGTGTATGCCAGCTTCGGGGATCATTTGACATTAAAAATGGGCCGGTTTGGCCGTCAAGGACAACCGAATCCATAGCTAAGGTCTTAACGGATGTCCTTGAAAATTTTTGGCATTTTTGACATCGGAATTCTAGATCACCAAAAAATATGGTGAACAATAACACACGAAAATTGGCATAATAAGGTGTATGTCAGCTCCGAGGCTCGTCTTACCTTGAAAATGGGCCGGTTAGGCCATCAGGGCCAACTGGCTCCATAGATAAGGTCTTAACGAATGTCCATAAAAAGTTTCAGCATTTTTTACATCGGAATCCGGATCACCAAAAAATAAATGGACTATAGCACACGAAAATCAGAAAAATAGGGGGTATGTCTGCTCCAAGGATTGTTTGACCTTTAAAATGTGCCGGATGGTGGTCAAGTCCAACCGGCTTTAAAACTAAGGTTTGGACGCACCTCCATGAAAAATCTAACCATTTTTTACGTCTGAATTCTTGATCACCAAAAAATCCACGGACTATAGTATACGAAAATTGTCAAAATAGGGGTTTTTCCTGCTCCAAGGCTCGTTTGACCTTTAAAATGGGTCGGTTTGGCCGTCAAGGCCAACTGGCTCCATATCTAAGGTCATAATTGGTATCAATGAAAAATATTGACATTTTAGACGTCGGAATTCTGGATCACAAAAAAAATTCATGGTCTATATAACACAAAAATCAGCAAAATAGGAGGTATGCCTTCTCTGAGGATTGTTTGACCTTTGAAATGGGCCGATTTGGCTGTCAAGGCTAACCAGCTACATATCACCAAAAATTATGGTGTACATAAAAATTGGCAAAATAGGGGTATACCTGCTCAGCGGCTCGTTTGACCTTGAAAATGGGCCAGTTTGGCCGTCAGGGGCAACCGGCTCCTTAGCCAAGGTATTAACGGATGTCCATGGAAAATTTTGGCCTTTTTGAAGTTGGAATTCTGGATCACCACTATAGCATACGAAAATTGGCAAAATAGTGGGTATGCCTGCTCAAGGGATCGTTTGACCTTGAAAATGGGCCGGTTATGCCTTCAGGGTCTATCGGCTTCATAGTTAATGCCTTAATGGACATCCATGAATTTTTTTGGCATTTTTAACTTTGGAATTTCGAATCACCAAAAAAGATGGTGAACTATAGCACACGAAAATTGGAAAAATAGTGGGTATGCCTTCTCCGGGGCTCGTTTGACTTTGTAAATAGGATAGTTTGGCCGTCAGGGCCAACCTTCTCCAAAACTAAGGGCTTAACGGACATTCATAAAAAAAATTGGCATTTTTTGGTCAAAATTTTGGATCAACAAAAACGATAGTGAACTATAGCACACGAAAATCGGCAAAATAGGGATATGCCTTCTCAGATGCTCATTTGACATTGAAAATGGGCTGGTTTGGCCTTCAGAGCAAATCAGCTCAAAAGCTACGGTATTAAAGGACGACCATAAATTTTTTTTGCATTGTTGATGTTGAAATTTTGGATCACCAAAAAAGATGGTGAATTATACTACATAAAAATTGACAAAATAGTGGGGTATGGCTGCTCAAGGGCTCGTTTGACCTTTAAAATGGGCCGGTTTGGCCGTCACGGCCAATTGGTGCCATATCTAAGGTCTTAACGGACGTCTATGAAAATGTTTGCCATTTTTGAAGTTGGAATTACGGATCACCAAAAAATATGGTGAACTATAGCACACGAAAATCGGAAAAATAGGGGGTATTATTGCTCCGAGGCACGTTTGATTTTGAAAATGGGTCAATATAGCTGTCGAGGAAAATCGTCTCCAAAGCTAAGGTCCTAACGGACACCCATAAAAAAAATTGGCATTTTTGAAGTCGGAATTCCAGATCACCAATAAAGACTGTGAACTATAGCACAAGAAAATTGGCAAATGAGAGGTATTCCTGCTATGGGGATCGTTTAACCTTGAAAATGGGACGGTCTGGCAGTCAGGAACAACCGCATCCATAGCTAAGGTCTTAACGATGTCCTTGAAAAATTTCGGAATTTTTGACATGGGAATTCTGGATCACCAAAAATGATGGTAAACTATAGCACACAAAAATCAGCAAAATAATGGGTATGGCTGCTCCGAGGACCGTTTGACCTTTAAAATGGGCCGGTTAGGCCGACTGGGCCAAAAGGTTCCATATCTAAGGTCTTAACGGACGTTCCTGAAAAGTTTTGACATTTTTTACGTCGAAATTCTAGATGTATTATAGCACACGAAAATCGGCAAAATAGGGGTATGCCTACTCCGGGGATCGTTTCACCTTGAAATGGGCCAGTTTGGCCGTCAAGGCCAATCGACTCCATAGCTAAGGTCTGAACGGACGTCCATGAAAAATCTCAGCATTTTTGACGTTGGAATTCTGGATCACGAAAAAAGATGGAGAACTATAACACACAAAAATCGGCAAAACAGTGGGTATGCCTGCTACGAGGCTTTTTTGACAATTAAAATGGGCCGGTTTAGCCCTCAAGGACAATCGGGTCAATATTGAAGGTCTAAACGAGCGTCAATGAAAATTCTTGGCATTTTTTACCTCAAAATTCTGGATCAGAAAAAAATCCATGGACTATAGAACACGAAAATCTTTAATATAGGGGGCTATGCTTGCTCCGAGGCTCGTTTAACCTTTAATATGGGCCGGTTTGTCTATCAAGGCCAACTGGCTCCATAAATACTGTCTTCGCAGACGTTGATGAAAAACTTGAGTCTTTTTAAGTTGGAATTTTGGATCACTAAAAAAGATGGTGAACTATAGCATACAAATATCTCCAAAATTGGGGGTATGCCTGGTCTGGGATCGTTTGACCTTGATAATGGGCCGGTTTAGCTGTCAAGTCTAAACGGTTTCATAGCTAAGGTCTTAATCGACGTCCATGAAATTTTTTGACATTTTTGATGTCCGAATTCCGGATCACCAAAAAAATGTTGAACTATACCACACTAAAATGGGCAAAATGGGGGGGTATGCCTGCTCTGGATCTCTTTTCACCTTGCAAATGGGCTGGTTTGGCCGTCAGGGCCAATCGTCTCCAAAACTAAGGGCTTAACGGACATCCACGAAATATTGTCATTTTTTACATTGAAATTCTGGCTCACCAAAAAAGAAGGTGAATTATGGCACATGATAATTTGCAAAATAGGGGGTATGATTGCTCCGAAGATCGTTTGACCTTGAAAATGGACCGGTTAGGCCGTCAGGGTCAACCAGCTCCATATCTAAGGTATTAACGGACGTCCATGAAATATTTTTGCATTTTTGACGTCGAAATTCAAGGTAACCAAAAAAAATGGTGAATTATAGAACATGAAAATTGGCAAAATAGGGGTATGCCTGATCCGGGGATCGTTTGACCTTGAAAATGGGCCGGTTTGGCCGTCAAGGTTAACCGGCTCTATATCAAAGGTCTTAACGGGTGTCGATTAAAAATCTTGTAATAGTTTACGTTGGAATTCTGGATCACAAAACAATCCATGGACCATAAAATACAAAAATCAGAAAAATAGGGGTATGCCTGCTCCGAGAATCGTTTGACCTTTAAAATAGGCCGGTTTGACTGCCAAGGCCAACCGACTCCATATCTAAGGTTTAAACGGACGTTAATGAAATTTTTTGACCTTTTTGAAGTTAGAATTCCGGATCATCAAAAAAGATGGTGAACTATAGCATTTGCAAATCGGCAAAATAGGGAGTATGCCTGCTCCAGGGATCATTTGTCTTGAAAATGGGAAAGTTTTGTCGTCAGGGCCAATCGGCTCCATAGCTAAGGTCTTAACGGACGTCCATGAAAATTTTTGGCATTTTTAACTTCGGAATTTCCAATCACCAAAAAAGATTGTGAACTATAGCACATGAAAATTGGAAAAATAGTGGGTATGCCTTCTTCGGGGATCGTTTGACTTTGTAAATAGGACGGTTTGGCCGTCATGGCCAACCATCTCCAAAACTAAGGGCTTAACGGACGTCCATGAAATATTTTGGCATTTTTTATGCCGAAATTCTGGATCACCAAAAATGATAGTGAACTATAGCATATGAAAATTGGAAAAATAGGGATATGCCTGCTCCGATGCTCGTTTGACATTGAAAATGGGCTGGTTTGGCCGTCAGAGCCAACCAGCTCCAAAGCTAAGGTATTAAAGGACGACCCTAAGGGTTTTTTGCATTTTTTACATCAAAATATGGATCACCAAAAAAGATGGTGAACTATAGCATCCCAAAGATTGACAAAATAGGGGGTATGCCTGCTCTAGGGATCGTTTAACCTTGAAAATGGACCGGTTTAGTTGTCAAGGACAACCGGCTTCATAGCTAAGGTCTTAATGAACGTCCATGAAATTTTTTGACATTTTTGACGTCCGAATTCCGGATCACCAAAAAATGATGGTGAGCTAAAGCACACAAAAAGGGGCAAAATGGGGGGTATGCCTGCACTAGAGATCTTTTGACCTTGAAAATGCGATGGTTTGGTCGTCAGGGCCAACCGTCTCCAAAACTAAGGGCTTAACAGACATTCATGAAATATTTTGGCATTTTTGACGTTGAAATTCTGGATCACCAAAAAAGAAGGTGAATTGTAGCACACGACAATTTGCAAAATAGAGAGTATGATTGCTCCGGAGATCGTTTGCCTTGCAAATGGACCGGTTTGGCCGTCAGGGCCAACCAGCTCTATATATAAGGTATTAACGGACGTCCAGGAAATATTTTGCCATTTTTGACGTAGAAATTCTAGGTAACTAAAAAAGATGGTGAATTATAGAACACGAAAATCGGTAAAATAGGGGGTATGCTTGCTTCGAGGATCGTTTGTCCTTGAAATTTGGCCGGTTTGGCTGTTAGGGCCAATCGACTCTCTAGATAAGGTCTTAACGGACGTCCTTGAAAAAATTATGCATATTTGATGTCAAAATTCTGGATCACCAATAAAGTTGGTCAATTATAGCACACGAAAATTGGCAAAATAAGGGGTATATCTGCTCTGTGGTTCGTTTGCGCTTTAAAATGAGCCAGTTTGGCCGTCAGGGCCAATCGCCTCCATAATTAAGGTCTTCACGGATGTCCATGAAAGTTTTTAGCATTTTTGACATCGCTATTCCGGATCACCAAAAAAGATGGTGAACAATAGCTCACGAAAATCAGCAAAATAAAGAGGAATGCCTGCTCCGAAGTTCGTTTGACTTTGAAAATGGGCCAGTTTCTCCGACAGGGCCAACCAGCTCTATAGCTAAGGTATTAGGGGGTATGCCTGATCCGGGGATTGTTTGACCTTGAAAATGTCGGCATTTTTTACGTCAGAATTCTGGATCATAAAACAATCCATGGACTATTAAACACAAAAATCATAAAATTAGGGGTGTGCCTGCTCCAAGAATCGTTTGATCTTTAAAATAGGCCGATTTGGCTGCCAAGGCCAACCGGCATCATATCTAAGGTCTTAATGGACGTCCATGAAATTTTTTGACATTTTTGACGTCCGAATTTCGGATCACCAAAAAAATGGTGAACTATAGCACACTAAAATGGGCAAAATGAGGGGTATGCCTGCTCTGGATCTCTTTTGACCTTGAAATTGGGCTGGTATGGCCGTCAGGGCCAATCGTCTCCAAAACTAAGGGCTTAACGGACATCCATGAAATATTTTGGCATTTTTGACATTGAAATTCTGGCTCACCAAAAAAGAAAGTGAATTGTAGCACACGATAATTTGCAAAATAGGGGGTATGATTGCTCCGGAGATCGTTTGACCTTGAAAATGGACCGGTTAGGCCTTCAGGGTCAACCAGCTCCATATCTAAGGTATTAACGGAAGTCCATGAAATATTTTTGCAATTTTGACGTCGAAATTCAAGGTAACCAAAAAAGATGGTGAATTATAAAACACGAAAATCTGCATAATAGGGGGTATGTTTGCTTTGAGGATCGTTTGACCTTGAAAATTGGCCGGTTTGGCTGTTAGGGCCAACCGACTCCCTAGATAAGGTCTTAACGGACGTCCCTAAAAAAATTATGCATATTTGATGTCGGAATTCTGGATCACCAATAGAGATGGTGAACTATAACACACGAAAATCGGCAAAATAGGGGGTATATCTGCTCCATGGCTCGTTTTCCCTTTAAAATGGGCCGGTTTGGCCATCAGGGCCAATAGACTCCATAATTAAGGTCTTCACGGACGTCCATGAATTTTTTTAGCATTTTTGACATCGTAATTCTGGATCACCAAAAAAGATGGTGAACAATAGCTCACGAAAATCAGCAAAATAGAGGGGAATGCTTGCTCCGAAGCTCGTTTGACATTGAAAATGGGCCGGTTTCTCCGACAGGGCCAACCAGCCTCATAGCTAAGGTATTAGGGGGTATGCCTGATCCGGGGATCGTTTGACCTTGAAAATGGGCCGGTTTGGCCGTCAAGGTTAACCTGCTCCATATCAAAGGTCTTAACGGGTGTCGATTAAAAATCTTGGCATTTTTTACGTCGGAATTCTGGATCACAAAACAATCCATGGACTATAAAATACAAAAATCAGAAAAATAGGGGTATGCCTGCTCCGAGAATCGTTTGAACTTTAAATAGGCCGGTTTGGCTGCCAAGCCCAACCGACTCCATATCTAAGGTTTTAACGAATGTCAATGAAAATATTTGTCATTTTTAACTTCGGAATTTTGAATCACCAAAAAAGATGGTGAACTATAGCAAACGAAAATTGAAGAAATAGTGGGTATGCCTTCTCCGGGGCTCGTTTGACTTTGTAAATAGGACGGTTTGGCCGTCATGGCCAACCGTCTCCAAAACTAAGGGCTTAACGGACGTCCATGAAATTTTTTGGCATTTTTGATGTCGAAATTCTGGATCACCAAAAAAAATAGTGAACTATAGCAAACGAAAATCGGCAAAATAGGGATATGCCTGCTCCGATGCTCGTTTGACATTGAAAATGGGCTGGTTTGGCCGTCAGAGCCAACCGGCTACAAAGCTAAGGTATTAAAGGACGACCAGAAGTTTTTTTTGCATTTTTAAAGTCGAAATTTTGGATCACCAAAAAAGATGGGGAACTATAGCACACAAAAATTGACAAAATAGTGGGGTATGGCTGCTCAAGGGCACGTTCGACCTTGAAAATGGGCCGGTTTGGCCATTAGGGTCAACCTGCTTCATATCCAAGGTCTAAACAGAGGACCATGAAAAATATCAGTATTTTTGACGTCGAAATTCAGGATCACAAAAAAATCCATGGACTATAGTACATGAAATCTTCAAATTAGGGTATGACTTCTCCGAAGTTCGTTTGACCTTTAAAATGAGTCGGTTTGGTGGCCAAGGTCAATCGGCTCCTTATATAAGGTCTAAACGGGGGTCGATGAAAATTTTTGGCATTTTTTAAGTTGGAATTTCGGATCACCAAAAAAGAAAGTGAACTATATAGCATAGGAAAATCAGCAAAATGGGGAGTATACATGCTTCGGGGATCGTTTTACCATGAAAATGGGCCGGTTTATCCGTCAGGGCCAACTGACTCCTTAGTGAAGGTCTTAATGGACGTCCATGAAAAGTTTCAGCATTTTTTACGTTGAAATTTAGGATTACCAAAAAAGTAATGGACTATAGGACACGAAAATCGGCAAAATAGGGGGTATGCCTGCTCGTGGGAACGTTTGAACTTGAAAATGGTCCGGTTTGGCTGTTAGGGCCAACCGGCTCAATAGCTAATGTCTTAACGGACGTCCATGAAAACTTTTTGCATTTTTGAAGTCGGAATTCTGGATCACCAAAAAAGATGGTGAACTATAGCACACGAAAATTGGAAAAATAGGGGTATGACTGCTCTAGGGCTTGTTTGAACTTAAAAATGGGTTGGTTTGGCCTTCAAGATCAACCGGCTCCATTAATAAAGTCTTAATAGACGACCATGAAAAATTTCAGCATTTTTGACGTCGGAATTATGGATCACAAAAGAAGAAGGTGAACTAAAGCACACAAAAATTGGAAAAATAGCAGGGCATGCCTTCTTCAATGCTCGTTTGACCTTGAAAATGGGCTGGTTTGGCTATCAGGACCAACCAACTCCAAAGCTAAGGTATTAATGAACAACCAAAATTTTTTTTGGCATTTTTGACGTCGAAATTCTGGATCACTCAAAAAGATGGTGAACTATAGCATATGAAAATTGGCTAAACAAGGGGTATGGCTGCTCAAGGGCTCGTTTGACCTTGAAAATGGGCCGGTTTGGCCGTCAGGGCCAACCGACTCTATATATAAGGTCTTAACTGACGTACATGAAACATATCGGCATTATTTACGTTAGAAT
>JAJOOS010016068.1:0-44903 GCA_029582725.1 Solanum chiquidenum
AGGACAACAATTTCCTTTTTTCTACCAATATGGTAAAAATGACCTTTCATTTGCACTTTTGCAATGACTTTTCATTTTCCCTCCAAAATTGGTTCCCCACTTTCATTGGTTCATCCACTTTCCATTTTCTTTTTTTTATTTCCCATTCACACCTTGCTAAACCCAACACTACTAATAATCAAACATGAGGTGACAATTTTGGGTTTTAAAAGTTCATCTGAAAATGTATTACTCCCTCCGTCCCATTTTATGTGGCAACATTTCCTTTTTGGTCAGTCCCAAAAAGAATGTCACATTTCCTTATTTGGTAAGTATTTAAAGGTCTAATTCCTCTTTTACCCTTGTTGGTCCCACTTAATCTTGAAAAGAGTACTCCAATACATTTATTAGGAGAGAGAAAAATAAGTCTATTTTTTTAAGGGCAATTTGGTAAACATTTCAAAGTCTTTATCTATTTCTTAAATTCCGTGCCCGGTCAAATGTTGCCACATAAAATGGGACGGAGGGAGTATTTTTTTTTGGAAAATGCCTTTAAAATGTTTCTAGAAAATAATTTGTCTATGACTATTTTAATATAAAATAATTTTAGAAAACAATTGCAAATGTGGCTCCAACTTTTTTGACCTTTTGTTCCTTTTCTTGTATTGTCAAAAAAAAACAAGTTGGAAAGCTTTCACATCAACATTTATGTAAGAGATATATACCATGTGACCTTTTGTCATAATAACTCACAAGTCAATCTGTGTCGAATAAAAGTTGGAGCACTTCAAATTGACAAAATGATTAATTAGGATGCTCAAGAAAAGCGTGAAAAATAAAAAAAGTCAATAATTGAATCAAACCAACATAATAGGTATGAATTTTGATTTTGGTTTTTGTTCACTCAAAAAAAAGGATGATATTTTATTTGATTTAATATCGAAAATAATAGAGCCAAATTGATAATATATATATATATATATATATATATATATATATATATATATATATTGGTATATGTAATCAACTCGTATATAATACAAAATGGTTCCATTTATGAATATTTTTTAGAAATGTTATAATTATTATATTTTTTTTCATAAAAATAGTTGTCTAGACATATTTATGATAGTTCTCCACAAGTCAAAGAAAAGAATTGACAGATTTTTAGGTCGTTACGCTATTAAAAAAGAGATGTGCATGATATAAGTTCATATATGACACATATGATATATGAATTTTTAGATTCGATGATAACATAAGACGAATTTTAATATGACGTGGTCTCCAAAGAGAAAATTAGCTCAATCAATTGTAAGACCTTTGAAATGATTTACTTTTCTAAAAAGCCTTTTGTTTAATAAATTTCCTAAATTATCTAGTGAACAATTTCTTCTTTTTTCTCTTGTTTTGTATGATATTTACTAGTTATGCATGATTCACGAGAAAAAAAAATGTACTACTATCATTTGCAAATGTTTGAAAGAACTTTTGGATAAAGTATTTTAAAAAGGAATCTTTGTATGGTGATATTTTTTTTAAAAAATGATTGTGTGTTTGCATCAACTTTCATGTACCTGGTAACTCTGTTCATCAATGCTAGAACAAATGAGAAGAATCACCTAGTATTTTTTGTATCCGTGAGTTTTGAATCTGAGATATCAGAATTTTCAACCATTTTATTGATTATTAGGCCACACTCTTGGGTGCTATGGGGTGATCTATATTTTTGTGGGATGATTTAAGAGTGTTAGTTAATAGAATCAATTTAAAAATATCTTATTAGTTACTCTTAGTTTCAATTTATATAAAGGTGGTTGACTAAATACGAAGTTTAAGAGTGAAAAAAAGACTTTTGAAATTTATAATCTGATCATAAGTCACAAAAATTTATGTGGTTATAAATCATCGTGGACAGAAAAAATAAGAATTTTATAATTATATTATTATTAGATATAAAAAATGCCACGTAAATTTGGATAGATAAAATCCGTTATCTCTAAACATTAGGAAAAAATGGAAAAGAGATGATGGATTTTATCATAACTTGTGAATTTGCAACCCTTAAATAAAAATTATTTCGTCGTAAATTGTGAATTTGCAATGGATTATAGAGCAAATAAGCAAAATAAACACTGACAAAAATGCAAAAAATGGGGTTTAGAAACAAGAAAAATGAGTAAAATAGAAAGACATATTGAGCAAAACATAGTGACACAAGAGCAAGACCAAGGATGGATTATGGGCCTTGGATCTTGGAAGAACCTTTGCTGTTATTTGATCCGTTTGGAAATAAGTTATATCGAAATTATAAAATCAGAGTTATAATGAATAATTAGTTGTATAATATATAAAGTATTCAATGTTCACGTAGGATTTGAGAAAGGAACACAGTTTAAGAGGTTATGATATAATTATTTAGTTGATGTATTTTTACTAGCAAATGTTTGATTTACTAGATTAAAAATGGGATATATGAGGTATAATGTAAAATACGTGTTTAGTTTTATGCTATGATAAAGAAAAAAATTGTTTTCAATTTAAGCTTAAATTATTCAAAGAGCTTCAATTTAAGCTTAAAATACGTGTTTGATTTACTATTATTATCGACTCTTTTCGGAAATAAAATAAAAGATTGTATGCCATTTGTTATTCGGGTTGATTAAAACTCTACCCGACCTGAATCGGATTCTGGGAGAGCCGCTACAATGGCGGATTCACTTCTCTCCTTTAACTTGTCGGAACCCAAAATCAACAATAAATCCCCCCGCAAACATTGAACTCTAACCCTAACCCTAATTGTGAAAATTTATCTCATAAATTGCACTTCACCGGGTGACGAGGAGATGGAAACTCACATGTCTCATCATCAGTATGAAAGACGACCCATATACAAGTCCAAAGCTCCTGCTTCCAAATGGTTCAAAGAATGGTAAGCGAAACAGTTCAAAATTAATCTCAATTCCGTATTAATCACTTGTTTAATTATGCTTTTATCTGTTAAAATTCATCCGCCTGTTTGAGTATGGAAAAACATGGTGCTTATAAGCATGGGATAGATGAGGCGAGAAGGTTTTTTGTTGGTTTAAGGACCGGAATAGAGCAGGATAGATACAGGCGATTCAGCTGTCTGATTCCAATTCACTACTCGGAAGCTACTGTGGAGTGCTATATTGGAGGAGCAGTGCATAAGCAATTATAACTATAAATTGAATTTGCTTCTTGTTTTCTTTCTTCCAATTATAATTAGAGACTTCATAGAAATTAATGGATGGCCATTTGTTTGTAACGTGATGGGCCATGATTTGCACTAATTTTTCTTAAGAAATTTGTCGGAATGAACCGAATTTGATTAAAAGGATTGCTTTGTCATATGTGGGTCTGATTCAGGTGCTTTTTTGGTGGAGTTGTAGGGATAGTTTTATCATGTTTAGGATCTGATAGATTCATCGTCTGTCTTATTGGGTGTGAATTTGACTGTGATGGTGCATTTATGGAGGAAATAGTTATAGTTTTATGACTATCTAAGGATAGTATCAAGCAACTAAGCCTCAATCTCAAATTAGTCCGATCGACTGCGTAAATCTGTTATATATTCAACTCTACTAGATCTCAGTATTCATCATAGTTAGACTATTTTTATGTGACCGTTAACCTACCGCAAGACTCCTCCATTATCCGTACATTGGATGGACTAATTCGTTATGAAGCTCAGATGGGAAAACTTTGTAAAGATGCTAAAAGGGGAGTCTTTCTAGTCAAGAGAAAGATGATGTGATTCAGTATGAATCAGTTGTATTGCAACCTCGAATTTGCAACTTCTTTGTTTGGTATTTTTCATCCGGAGAGGGTTAGGATCTAGAATTCAGCCATTAAAAGCTGCAACAGAGATCACTGGACAAATTGCTTCTTTAGCTCCAAGCAAACTTGTCAGTTCACAATCATGTTAGGGAGGACTGGAGGAGTGATTACAAATTATATACTAGAAAATCGCATTGTATCATGTTCCTTGTATTGCTAACGTTCTATAACTTGCATGAACTTTTAGTAGGTTAGACACGTGTTTGATTTCTTTAACCCTTTCCTTAAATCATCTCAGAGGATCAGTCATTAGTCACTGACTGATGAAAGTATATTTCCATGTATTTTCATTATAATTCCTACCATGTTTTAATTCTTTTACTAACATCATTTTTATCCCAGGGTCCCACAAGATGTTGTAGCAACTGGTGGGAAGTGCTACATCTTAAAGTGGGTGAATGGTAAGTTCTGAATTCTGCTTCTATACATCTTTTGGATAGTCTTGTGTTGATTAATCTTATATTCTTTATTTTTCCGTATCTTTTCTGGATTTTCAAATGCATATGCTGTGGCTTTTGGGTTGTACGTCGAATTTGACCTTATACTCCTCCCTTTCTATTTTGTTTATCAGAGGCCACATTAAAAGCCCTGAAGGAGAAGCCAAAAGAAGCAGGAGTGCCTGTGTCAGAACCAGAGCCAACTACTGAAGTTCTTTTTCTTTGTAGCTATGAAGGTTGTGGAAAGACATTTATTGATGCTGGGGCCTTGAGGAAGCATTCTCACATCCATGGGGAGAGGCAGTATGTATGCCACTATGAGGGTTGTGGAAAGGTGAGAGTTAATTGTCTTTGCATTGAGACTGCACTAAATGCTTTAGAGCGTCAGGATGAGCTTGATTATTTCATTGTATCGATTCTACCATCTATTTTACTTATTTTGCTTTCATGACGTTGTCCTCCGGACTCCGGCAGGGTTTGATTGGGGGAGGAAGTGATGGGCACGTGGAATTCATTCTTTTTCGCAACTATATTACCTTCGTTTATGTAGTGCTTCCTTCTAGAAATCTGCTTCTCAAGATACCATAGGTGTTCCTTGAGCTCATAAGATATTTTCGTAATAAATATTGATTGGCTGAGGAGTTGATTCAGGTTGTATTACTTACCAAACAAACGTTCACTGAAGTTGTATTTTAGGAATGTATTGTTTCATTTACTGCTGAACCGTCTTCAACCATTTTGAGCCTCAGATTGTGGGAAAAAAGAACCTCTCTATCTTACACAAGGAAGAGGTCAGGTTTGCGTACACCCCACCCCCACCATGTGGGATCATACTGAATATGTTATTGTAATGGGGAAAAGAAAAATCAGAGTTAGGTTTGTACAACAACTACTACTACACATCAATCTCAAGCATTACTCATTATCAAGTAGGGAATTGAAAAAAGTCAAAGATCTTTCTTGAGATGTTGAGTTATCTGTCAGTGAAAGGAATGGAGTTTTAAGAAATTTCATTCTACCTGACAGACTGAGAAATTTTATAGCTCATGCAGATGGTCTTTAGCATACTTTAGTATAATAATTCCCATAACTGTAGTTTGTTCCTTTTCTTTATTTGGTTAAGTGGGATAGTTTACAACTTCTTGGTTATAAATTTATCACATTAGAGCTTGCTCGGACACCACCTTACAAAAGGTTATCACATTAAGGGAGAATTAACTATAGTGAAGTTACCCTGCTTCCAGGGAGCTTAGAAGCCAAGATGTTAAGGATCTTTGGAGCTCAGCAACACAATTCTGGAATGTTCCAGATGGGACGTCTCATTGACACAGTACTTGTTATTCATAGCATTGGAATGTGAGACGTTAAAGCTTACTTTTCAGTGGAAAGTCCGCTTTTACATTTTTCATATCAAACTTCTTTTCACATGAAGTAGTCCTCAACGCGATTTATCCAAATAACTAAGTTCTGGCTTCTCTTGTTGAGAAGCAGTCTCTCATTTAAACTTACTCCCTCCATGCTGGTTGTCCACCTTTTTGGTTGGTCTCACTGGTTCAGACTTCAGCGGAGCAGCCATTTTATCATGGTTGCCCCTAAACTATCCATCTATAACTCTACCGTGATGTTTGATCTGGTGAAAAATATTCCATGGATGATTTTGCTAGGTGAAAGGTCATTCCTCTTAGAAAAGAAAATGAAAATGTTTTCTGTTCTTTGTTTGGCCAAAGATGAAAACATCTCAAAGAAAGAGAAGAATGAAAAAAATAAAACTAATAATAGTTGTAAACCTTGGTGAGGATGTAGATACCTGGTAAAATTGTCAAGGTGCGAGTAAGCTAGCTAAGACACCACAGTTAACAAAAACAAATAAATGTAATTAGACTATCACTAATTTATCTTAGCCAAAAGGCCAAGAAATAAGTAAAACTAATAACTGTTGAAATGTTTACCCAGTGAGAATGAGAGATCCCAAAAGTTTGTTTGAATGTGGAATAAACAAAGGGAAGGCAAAAAGAATTGGAGGGGAGAGTCCATTCAGTGCCATCAAGGGTAAATGTATAATAGTGTCAATTTTTGGTCAGTAGACACTTCTTTAGGGAATTGGGAAAAAAGGTCAGGGGCTAACCAGTTCGGTTGGAGTAGGTACATTTTCTTCATTTAAAAAGGTATCATGCTAAACCAAGACTTTCACTTTAGGTAAATATTTTTCAGAGCACTGTCTTTTCTCTTGGACTGAAGAGATTGAGCGTCAAAAGAATCTTGCGCAAAATAGGAGTCAATGCGTAGTGTGCTGGTGAATATCTTAGATTACCATAAAAAAACCAATAGTCTTATTGGTGGGGATAAAAGCAAGCGAGACAATAGATTTAAGTGTGCGCTAATCATGCATGATTGGATTTTTAGTTTGTCAAACTGTTTAGGGTGAAGAAAAAAACAAATCCATTTATTCCTATGATTTGCAAGTTCAAGCATATGCTTCCTTTATTATTATTTTTTAAACCTTGTAATTCTATTACAGGTCTTTAATTGCATCCTTGTCTTCTTTTGTAGAAATTTTTGGATAGTTCCAAGCTAAAACGACACTTTCTTATTCACACCGGAGAAAGAGACTATGTATGTCCACATGAAGGCTGTGGTAAGGTAATATATCCATCTGCTATCCAAATACTTCTCCCGGCATAATTTTGTTTCTATTGCAGCTGTTATAACAATAATGCTGTCCTTTACTATTGTATATAAATGAGATGTCTACATTCTTTTAACTTTCATATATTGGTGATATCTGTGACATTTTCCAATACCAATATTAGTCATAATTGTAGTGGGAATTTTGGAAGAAACTATTAACAACTTCTCGATGATATGAGGATATATCTTCTGTAAGCACGTCAACATTGGCTATGTGGATTTTAGATGCGTATAGGAAATTGGAATGTTAAGAATGGTTCCTAAGTACTGCAAAGTCCTCAATGTTTGTCTGAAATGGAAAACAGTACTCCCTTCATTCAAGTTTATGTGTCCCTATTTCTTTTTTAGTTTGTTCCAAAAAGAATGGTCTCTTTCTAAATTTGGAAAAAATTTAATTGCCCAAATACACAAGCAGCTCCCTAAACTTGTCCAATACTTTCAATTTGACACCTGAACCAAGACCAGTACCTATGAACGCCTACACTACTCAAGATACATACCTACTGATTGCAAAATGCTAACATGGCTTAAAAGTGTTATTCACTTCCTTGGGCATGTAAATCAATCCCAAAATAATTGTTATATTTTTTTTCATTAAAAATTCACATTTTTCTCTCCATTGCCGCCACCACCCTTCCACCATTGCTTCCACCACCTTCTCCTTCTCCTCCTTCCACCAGTGCACCTTCAAATCACCACTCCAAGAATCACCTTCAACCTCTGAAATCACGTCCCTCACCTTCATCCTTAGCGGCTCATCATCATGTAAACAGCTACCAAAATTCCTTCCCATCATCTGAAACCACAGCCACAACCACCAAACCCCACCTAAAAAAACAAAATAACCAGTTTCCTTCCATGAACTGTGGAATCTCCAGACACAAAAACATTTACACGAACACTAGCAGTGCCTCTCAGTCACACAATCCATTTTCACTGCCTCCACACCATACATGCCTCCCAACCTTCACCCTTCCAGTTTCATGGCATTTCCTCATCTTTAAAACCACCATGTGACACCACCCTTTATTCCCTAGCAGCTGTGCACATGGACATAGTAGAATTCATTCAATCAGGCATAATCTCCATTCCACCACCGTCACCGACAGCAGGTAATAGGGGGTTCTGAGGGGAAGGAAGAAGAAAAGGGGGAGGAGACAAGTCTGGGGAAAGACATTGGGGTGGGGGAATTGGAGGAACTAGTGGGTGGGGGGACAACATGAGGGGTGTGTGGTGATTGGTGTCGATTGGAGGGGGTTTCTGATGTGGAAGAATCCATGAGATTCATAGTTGCATTACTTATAGCTTCCTTTCTATGGGTACATAGGATCAAACGTAAAGCAGTGCTCTCATGGCAGAGTTATGTTAAATAACCATACAAATGTTATTGCTTGTTTAAGACCACGAGTTCCAAAAGTTTCCATTCATTTCTTTAATTTTGTGTCCAGTCAAATAGGTTCACATACATTGAAATATAGTAATTGCGTGAAGAACAAATACAGCTTGTGCGATTGTGCACTTTCCTGGCAACTCCATGGCTGATTGGGGAGTGAGTAGCCTGTCTGCTCTCTCTGCTAAAAGAATAAAAGAAAAGGGAAATAATAAAACAAAGAGAAGAAACCCCAAAATACAAAAACAAAATGGAAACTTCCTTTTATGCAAAGCAAGGTTTGCTTCTCACCAGGCACCCTATGATGGGCCTCTTTGTCCCACAGCTCCAAAAGAATAAAACAAAGAAAAGAAAGGGACAAGAAACGAAAAAAATAGAAGTGTTTGTATAACCCTTATTTATGTTTCCAAATTCTTTCTGGCTCAGGGCTTTGGTTTAGTGATAAGAGAGTGACACTTGCAGTGTGAATTAGGCCCACATCCTGAGTTTGAACCCAGTCGTAGATAATTTGATTAAAGCTTGTTATTTAAATGGAGAGGGGTTGAGTATGGGCCTATTATCCACTAAGTTTTAAGCTGTCCGCCAGGTGGCCCTCGGGATTTCTTGGCCATCAAAAAAATGTTCCCAAATACTTTTGTTACTGTAGCCATAGGAATTCTATCTTGTCTCTTGTTCTGTTCGGGATAAATGTCATGAAATACAGACATGCTTGTATGTATTATGTTTTTATGACAGCTTCTGCTTCTTATTGTGCTTCAATTTCACGGATTCCTTTTGAAATCAATGCAGGCATTCTCGCTGGATTTTAACTTAAGATCACACATGAAAACACACTCCCAGGAGAACTATCATATCTGCCCGTATCCAGAATGTGGAAAGCGATATGCACATGAGTACAAACTTAAAAATCATATTTCATCTACTCACCAGAAGGTTTGTAATTTGCTCTATCGTCCTTGTCTTGACCATGATATACTAATGCAGACTTTATGAACTTTTTCTATCTTTGATCACAAACAAGGTGCTATATGTCCTAAATGTTTCATCAATAATCACTTGCTGTTTCTTCCCAACTTTGGATTCTTAACATTATTGGGCCAATTCCTCTTTGTAAACCTGACTGAACTTTGATTTCACATGCACATGTATTTACTTTCTTTGAATATATTTATCTTTAAGATTTTCTTTGCCCATAAATTCCAATATGCTGGAGGAGCTCTGTTAGATCTCCTTATTAGTATTTTTTATGTTGCATATTACCCATTACCCTTCACTGCCCCATGTTCCCCCTTCATTTCCTCGTCAAAGATGTTTAAAGGAAAAAGATGCTATTCAATGTGTAATCTTTTCCTCAATAGAAATGTGTGGATAGAATTTTTATCATCCTGTCAATGGTTGGCTTTATGTCACTTTAAGTATACTGCGTAGAATAGAAGTTGACTTCATAACCAGAACTTAGCAGAAAAGACAGTAGTTATGCAGGGATTAATGTCTTGTATCACTTCATGCATCACTAAATTGATCACTTTTTGATGTTTGTGTTGACAGTTTCCTCTAATGATTTACTAGATGTTTAAGCTAATAGTTTCCTGTAGATATGTCACGTGTGGATGCACCTTTTCATCTTGTAACGTAGCACTTGAAGCTGGATTTGATTACAATTTAAATCTTTTCATTATGTAGAGCAACACACCAGATGCACATGCACATGCACATACACATGCACCAAAGTATACCCCGCCTGTGGAGAAGCCAGTGAAGACTCCGAAATCTTCTTCAGCAGCTTATGGCTCATCATCATCTGACCGTCCTTACAGCTGTCCATACGAAGGTTGTGACAAATCTTACATCCATGAATACAAGCTGAATCTTCATTTAAGGAACATGCACCCTGGTCATTTCCCAGAGGAGAACGCGAGAAATGTTCAATCCACTGCTGACAATGAGATGGACGAAGGCAGTGATCAGGACGCATATGCTGCAAGACGTGGAAACGGAAGAATTCAGAAACAGAGCAGACCAAAACCAAGCTTAAAGCAGCCACCTCTAAAAGTTGCTCGCAAAAGCTCATCTAGTGCTGCTCAAGTCAATCTAAGTATATCGAAGAAGCCTTGGCCGATTAAAGAAGAGAACTTCAATGAAGAAGATAGTGAAGAAACAGAAGAGGAGCGGGATGATGTTGGGGATGGATGGAGGTATGGTGAAAACGATGACGACGATGAAGAGACTGAAGAAGATGACTAGGCTTATATTTCATACATACTTAGGTAGTCAAGTAGTACTATGTTTTGGGATATAAATGGTTGTCACTGTCTAGAGAATGGGATTGGGCATTGCTTTTAATGCCTTTTTGAGTTTTATGAAGCATGAGGTTTTAGCTGTTTCCTAAACCCCACCCTCTCTAGTTGTCTCTCAGCATAGTACCATGGAACATGGAGCTTTGCATAACACTGTGAGCTTCTTATTCATTTTTATTTCATAAAAACAAATTGAGATCTCTTATTATTATGTATAAATTTGACCATATCGAGGACTTGAGATCCATAATTTGTTATATAAATTTGACCATATGGAGGACTTGAGATCCATAATTTGTTATATATAATTCTAACAATATCTATAAAGGACAATTAAATGGAATTTCAATTTAACATTTGAAGATTGTCACAAATTAGTTTTGAAGTTGCACCTATTGCCACAAGTGATATTTACCTTCAATAACTATTTGGATGATTCATACATATCGTTTCTTGATATATCATATTAATAATATTATGTTATATAGTATTGTACTATATCATTTTGATAAAAATAATATTGGATAAATTATATGTTTTCCCTAATTTATAATATCACATATCAACAATTTTAAAAATATTACGCACTAATCTATTATTAAAAAGATGAAAAAAAAGGATAAATGTTAAAATAAGATAATAAAATAAAAATAATCATAATCACATCAAATCATCCTAATATAAAATAAGAATTTTTTGTATTTAAACTATCAATACAATTTGAGGTTTTTCATATTTAAACTAATAACACAGATATTCCAGTAAAGCCGCAGGTTCTTTTTGGGTGTGAATCAAATTTATATGCTACTATTTTAGATTTTACGGCTATTAAGTAATATCTAATTTCGATTGATGAGCATGAATTAATTTGAATCTGTGTTCTTTCTATTCACTTGATCTCCTGTTAATTTGACTATGGCAGTTTTTTGATAAAAATAAGAGAAGGAAGTTAGGTTTCAACCTACAATGAATAAAGGAGCAAATGTTGGAGGAGGCGGACCAACTGCTGCCGCCGCCGCCGCCGCAGCTCAAAAGCAGAAGAGCTTACTGCAGAGGGTGGATGCTGATATTGGGAATATTGTTGACAATTATGGCTTCATTGTTAACGCTGCACGGGTATGCCCCATTTCCTTCACCTTCTACCCAGTACTAAATACAGATCGCCCATTGAATTTATAGTTCTGAGTTTTTGGGGTCCGGAAAGCTGTGTATACTCATGGCTGCAGAACTAGTAGTGCACAAAATTTAAAATTTTATCTGCAATTGTTGTGATAAATCTGTCTTGAAGTTGTGGTGGTTTGGGTCTGGTTAAAGGGCAATTCAAAATCTTGTGGGATTTTTGAGACTAACCACATACCAATGTATCTTTGTCCAATTATTGATTGTAGGAATCATTGTTGGCATCTCTAATGTATGGAGTTAATTCAGGAACGAAATTCAAATGTTTCAAAGAGCTTTTGAAATTTGCTATATTATCATATATGAACTAACTTCTACAGGGAACGCCGACAATTGATGGATTGAACTTTGAGATGACATGATTTGTTGAAAAGGGAAAAAGTGTAAAAAAAATTGTCTTGAACACCTCTTTTACTGCTCATTTGTTCCATTTTAGCTGTAAAGTCCATTATGCTAGATTCGAACTGTTACAATGAAACTAGGAGATATATTTACTTCTGTTCTTGCAGATGGGTAATGTATTTGTCTCCTCTTGTTGACAACTGCTTATAATAGGTCAATGATCCACCAGTCCGAAATTCGCAAGAAGCATTTATGATGGAGATGCGTGCATCTAGGATGGTGAGTTTTTTTTTTCCACTTATACATAGCTCTGGTGTTCAATGAGATCTCAAATTAGATTGAATGTGCATATGAATGGAATACAATTGACAGTATTCATGTATGAAAAGTTGCTCTCTGACCTGAACTCGTAGTGCAAAAAATGTGTCTTTTACTGCATTTTTTTTTTCTAATTGAAATATGACTGAACAGTGGAAACAAAGGTCATCACCATCTTAAAGTCATTCTATAATTTATGGTGATTTTTACTCATTATCCACTTCTTTTTATATCGTAGATACTTGATTTATCAAACTGACATAGAACGTAAGGTTTTCCTTTAGGCTATAAGTGTGATCCTCTCTCTGCGCCTCTTCTCATAGCTTCAGTGCCTTCTTGTGAGTGCTAGTCGTCTACTATCCTTGACATAGCTTGTTGTGTTTCCTGCTATAAGCAAGACTTGATGTCATTACATTTTTGAGCTGATGCAAAGACTTTCACCAAAAGTGCAGAGATCTTAATCTATTCAATTGAGCTTGCCTCTCAAATTTTCAGATACAACTATTCTCCTATCATCTCATATAATATATTGGATGCAATGAACAACAGGTCCACGCAGCTGATTCACTGCTTAAGTTGGTGTCAGAGTTGAAGCAAACAGCTATGTTTTCAGGATTTGCATCTCTAAATGATCATGTGGAGCAGAGAACAGAAGAATTTACCGAACAGGCTGAGAAAACAGAATGCATGTTATCTAGAATTGGAGAGGAGGCAGCTGCTAGCCTTAAGGAGCTTGAGTCGCACTATTATTCTTCTGCAGAAAGAACCAGTAGTCTGCCGTCTTACAGCCAAGAAACAATGCCCTAAGCATGGCTACAATCGGTTTTTTCTTTCCCATTGGTTTTCCCTCTCCCTCCTCTTGCTAATTATATTTGTCTACCTTGAAGATAATACATACTATGAGGTTACTGGACAAACAATCTAATGATGAGAAATCCAAATTGGTCCCAACTGACTATTACTACTACAAGGCCTTCTACTAGTGAAGCAAACCTCATTAAGTCAGTATTTGTTATAACAAATCAACTGCATTCTAGCTAAGAAAAATATGGAACACCAATTATAGTGGAGGTACCATACTTCAAATTTGACTGCTATTTTAGAGATTTCACTCTAGCTTATTATATATGTCGTGTGATAGTATCACACCAGGCACAGTGTTGATTATCCTTATTGGAAGATTCAAGTTGGAAAATATTGTGTTCTTGAAACAACTTTTTGCCAGGTTGCTTACTTGTTACTCGACCTTTTGAGCTTAATGGGAATTCGTTTAAGACGTGCTTATCAGACTTTATGTTATTTCTACCTCAACAAAAGTTTATGTTAGTAAGGTAAATTTTGAGAAGATTGATGCTAAGCAAGCTGAGAAGAACTGTTTGTGCAAAGGCTTTTGAGGGTGTCTCTGATTTGAAGGATTATTTGGCCAGCTAAAGTCGAGCATGAAATCACATGAGATAAGTCTTTTAGGTGAAGATGTACAAAAATACTCTTGTTTGATTTAAGATCTATTGATTTTCATGGCAAGCAAAGTTTTGGAGTAAAACAGATGTATATTAGGGTAGGGGTAGAAAATTTTCAGACTTTTCATAGGAACCTAAAATAAAACCTGCAATTTCCAATTTAATTGCACTTCTGAGTATAAATTGTTTTATACATATATATCTAAAATCTTTTGAAGATAATCTTTTAGACATCAAAGTAAAAGAACAAACGTAACAAGTAAACCAGAGAGAGTTTCCGATATCTGACTAGTAAATCAATATTCTTTTCAGATGAGAAAACAAAACTTGAAGGATGCTAGGTTTACGAGTTTCAACCTAATCTTAAAAACTGAAAATCAACTGCAGAACTAATGTCTTCCGGATCATCATTTCGGTAGGGAGGGAAAAGGTCTTCATATGCACCGCGAAGTTAATGGGACTTCACGTACTCCTGGACAATATGCAGACCCTCAGTCTCTTCTCCGTAATCCTGCAAAACGATCACAAGATCAACTATGATGGAAAATCGTCTCTTTTCATAACTTATCAGGTTCTATTCATATTTCAACATTTTCAAGAAATATTTCCTATAATTGCAGGAAGATATAACCAAATTATATATATGCATGCTAGAAAGAGATTATGATACGCAGCAGTTCATGGATATACCTTCACAACAACACACCCGCAGCCGGTCACCTTCCTTGCTTTCCCTTCTGAATCGATCTTACACAACTGTAAACAGATCCCAAAAATAAAGAATTCAAAAAAAAAAAGACAGAAAGTTTGTACTCCAATGATGAAAATGCACACCAAGAGAAGTCAGGAAGTAAATAGTTATCACTACCTCCCTTAAAAAGTTAGGTCTATTATTTTATTAACTGACAAAACCCCGGACTAATTGCTCAGTTCGAAACTCAGTGAATAACAAGCTTTTGTTTAAGCAAGGCATGTGCATAACCCACACAATATCACGTGTTGAGGTTGTACCACTACACAATCAGTAGGTTTATTGGTAAGGTGCACCTTCATAACAACACACTCCAGTTCATTTTCGAAATCAGAAGGTAAGAGTGGCAGACAGTAAAACTGGGAGAGCCTTGGAGCTAAAATAGTAGCAAGTAGCAACCACAAATAAACTTACACCAGCCCATTCGCCAAGAGTTTTTGCATTCGGGACCGTAATCAAACTGACATTGTGATCAGCACAGAGTGCTTTGACCAATTTGACATAATCTGGCTGGTCACAGTCCTCTGCTAACACACAAAGCTGTGCAGCATGCTTCTCAATCACCTTTGCACCTTCATGTAGTCCCCGAGAGAGGCCTCCATGAGCTCTAGACTTCCTCAGCACCAGCTGCAAAGCAGTCATGATGTCCATGGGCTCTCCAAGTGCTGGAGCAGGAGCCTCGGCAACAGCAACAGCAACATCCTCTCTACAGTCGAAGGGAATATTAAGCAGAGAACCCTCGAGCAAAAGTTTAAGGTAGTAAAAAACTAAAAGAACGCAATTAATAAGCACATATCAATATCCAATGTGGCATGAGTAAGAGTCCGGAACCTATTTGAGCCATAAAGAGATAAAATTGACCCAAATAAACCACAATTCTAGAACTATGTAACTGTGGATGCATATAGAATTGTGGGTTATTTGAATCAATTTTATCTCTTTATGACTCAAATAGGTTCTAGACTCCATGAATAATGGAAAGCTGAAAAACTTCAGCAAAGGCAAATTGAAAGGGATATCCCCAACCATTAAGTGCCACATTCAATGAAACTTGGGAGACAACTTAACTTAGGATACCAAGTCCAATGAATGGTTTGCCAGGGAATAGAAATACCCCCCATTGATTTGAAGTTCCAAGACATAAGATGATTCTCAAAATTTTGAACTAAACTAAAATGTGTATATGACACGTAAAATGTCTGATACCAGGTGAGAACTGTTATCTATGGTTCATTGAATAATTTTCTGAAAACAAGGAACAGAATGCTGCTCCATATAAACTAAAGCCGTCATGGTGAACCATTCTATTTCCTGTTTAAATTTTACATCTACTTCATAAAAAGAACGAGAGCAATCTCATGATATTCATGTAAAACCAAGAAGAAGACCGATAAAGATATGATACGGAAGGATGGGAAAGAGGTAGGAGATCAAGAAAGGTAAAGGGTAAACAAAGAAAAGAATTTCCCAGAGAATTGATGACCATCTCAAGTCACAATCAATACGTGATAGGTTCCTACACTGGGAATTATCCATTTATTCACTGAAAAAGGACCTCACTTTTCATCTTACATACTTCAAAAAATAAAACATTTCACCAAACTCACTACTTTGCCATAAAAATGAAACCCCAAAATCAGTCCATTTTCTCTAGGACAAATATTGTGAAGAATAACACTCTTGTCTATCCACATCACTAATCATTCATTTCAGGGTCAACCTATGGATAAAAGACTTTCTATATCTTTCACTTTTGTATTTGGGGTAGTGATAGCATGTTTTTGTTTTTTCACAAGCGTTATCAGGCAAGTGGTATTTAGTTATGCACTTCTGCTTCAAGCAATTAACTAGCAAAGCAGCAAAGTCCTACGTGGTTCTGCTAAATGGGTTCTTCTGAAGCTCTTTATCTTGTTTCCTGACATTTCAAAACATGAAACAATTGTACAAAGTCTTGTGTACTACAATCAATCAACTATCCCAATATATCAATTCCACTATATTTGGACCCAGTTCATTCTAATACTCAATAATTTGTAACAAACTCCCTGAAACAAGAGATTCACTAAACAGCACACTTATTCCCTACATTGGCATACATTCTAACCAAACTAAAGACTCCTAGTAAACATAGGAACATAATTGTAAAAGAATAGTTCAAATAGCACTCGAATAACACCGACTACTACACATACAAACATAATCGCACACCAAGTTGCAAAAACTACTGGTAAAGATGATCAAAATACTGGTCTCCAGATCATTACAAACGAAAACAACATCGACTGCAACACTTACAATCAAGTAAGCAAATTGAATTTGACAATAAAATTAACTAAATTCCACTTACCCTGACATTTTTCCAGCAATATTGGTATACCAAAAACTCTGCTACCTGTTCCTCTCAAAAGTAAAACACGGAACTTAGTCAGGTAAATAGAATCAACAATAGACTCCATAAACCCTCATCCCAAATATACCGTGCATATACAGATCCAACATTTGGGTACCAAATACAACTAATTTTAACAAAGACTACATCTTTAATATACATATATATATTTCAAAATAATCTTAATACTAAATATATTAAGTTCAAATCGAAAACATGATAAATGTGCATCAATCAAAGTATGAAAAAACCCAATAAAATATTATGCAATGAGTAACAAAGAATTATATCAAACATGAATCTTGAAGTATAAAGATTGTTCCTTTTTGCCAAGATTAAGTAATGGTAAAAAGGGGTCACCTCAAAAAAATGTAGATGTCAAGCACTTTAGTAATGGGGAATTGTTATGGAGTGAATTGGGAAAGATGAAGATTTATATGAACCCTAAAGCAGTGGCAGTTTAATTACTATACTACCCTTTTTCATGATATTTTTTCTTTTCTTTTCTTTCTCTGAATAAATTGATGCATTTCTAATTATTGAATTGTCTTTCTGCATCAACATGGATTGTGGTGCACTGATGAGAGTGTTTCTCCTTAGCAAGAGGTCTTGAGTTCGAGCTCTGGGTATGGAGAAAATCATGTTGGGTGCGCCACCCCCGAATGAGCCCTACAGAACGTGATCCAAATTTAGTCGGAGCTCCAATGTGAATTCCGAACACCAAATGAAAAACAAAAAAGAAGAAGAGAGAATAGCCTTTCTGCGATACACTTCTACTGTTTTTTTTTCCGTAAGGATAATTAACTCTTTGATCCCCTAATTTTCGGTTGAAATTGAAAAATAAGTACACTTTACAAGTATTCGGAGTTTGAAATAAAATAAAAGTTATACTTAGAACCCGTTTAGATTGGTTTAAAAAAATAGCTTTTAAGTTAAAAATAAAAAGTCAAACTGAAATGACTTTTAAGTCAAAAAATAAAAAATAGGGAAAGATCTACTTTTGGTTTCTGACTTATCTTAAGTCATTTTTTACCTTGCCAAACACTTCGTGACTTATTTTAAGTTATTTTTTATATTTGTCAAACACTTCCAGAAGTCAAAAACTGACTTAAAAGTAGATTTGACCAAATTTTAAACCAATCCAAACAGGCTCTTAACTATGAAGTTTTTTGGAATTAAAGTTGAATGGTATAATATGTTCACAGTATGGTTAAAATCCCATCCAAATTAATACTCTCTTTGTCTCATTTTAAGTGACACCATTTAATTTGATATCGGTATTTAAAAATAAAAGAAAAACTTTTGAAATTTGTAATTTAATTTTAAAGTTAATTATTTCTAATTATAATAAAATGACATTTCTTTAGGACGAACTAATAAGAAAATAGCGTAAGATGAGACAAAGAAAGTAATAAAAACAATTTTTGTTTGGTATTACATTTAGTTTGATTTAATTTTTAATAATTTAAAAATTACACTAAATTGATTCAATTTTTTCTTCGGAAAAGGGTCATATTTGCCGCTGTACTCTTAGAAAAGAGTTATATTTGCCCTTCATTATACTTATTTGATATAGGCTTAAATCAATGACAGACACTTAAAATTATCCGCATAATTCACTTAGACACCTGAATTCAGGCTTGTACCTATTGAACACCTCTAACCCTTTAAATTTGAACCATTTGAATATTTTTTAGATAATCAGCTATAAGTATAAAATGAGTGAAACACACTCGCAGTGACGTGGCAATTTGACAAATTAAATAATGACATGTGTTATTTAGATAAAAAAAATTATTTTAAAAAATATTATAATGTGAAGGAAAAAGAAAATTACTTACTATTAAAAAAAAGTTTAAAATAATCACTAATTCCGACCGACCCACCACCCAAACCCTTCCCCTGCTATCCTACCACCATATCCCTGTCCATGGACATCCATTCCAACTCTTCAATATTGTTCAAAATCTCCGGCAGCCCTGAAATCTCCAACATTTTCAAGCATTAATGCGTCAAACTGCACTTCACATAATAACATGAAAAAAGATATAGATTTTGTTGCTTCAATGGTAAAAGAGAAGAGTAAATTAGAGAAATTCACTTCGAAAAATGTGTCAAGGACAAATGAGAGAGCTCGGAAGATGAAGAAAGGTTAGAGTTAAAATATTGTAACGATTTTGTGGAACTTCATCATTTTTGTCGTCATCGAACTTGTCATACTGGGTTTTTGTGTTCTTATTTCTCCTGCGAGGAGTAGCCTTGTATGAGTGACAAATTCATCGTCACCAGCCTACAAGTCCGAATAAGTCCTTCGAGTTTCTTTTGCCCCGCCATAAGTCTCACAAAATAAGAGTTAAGTTCCAAATTTGTAAGTTAGTTTGCTTCCATAAATCAACAATATGGCAAAGATCCAAAAAAAAGGAAAAAGAAAGAAATGTTTAATCATTCTAGATTTGAAGGAAAAAACAAACAAGTAGCGGTTTTAATGACAAAGGCGGCGGTGGTTCCTCAAAAGAAGAGGAAGAAATGGATGCATGATATGATAGTTGGATAAACAGTGGAAGAGGAAGAAATGGATGCGATGATATGATAGTTGGATAAACAGTGGAAGAAGAAGAAGAGTGTTACTGGTGTATGATTCCGACGACGATGATAATTGCTGCTTGGTGGTAAGGTGGAGGAATAATGACAGCAAACACAAGGAAAAATATAATTTTTATTTATTTTAAAAAGTCTAATTTAGATGCATTCATGCGCTCGTTGTTCGTGAATCACACTCAAACTGCCATGTAGGCTGAAAATGTTCACATTGTTCAAATTCGAAAGGATAGAAATGTTCAATAGGTACAAGCCTCAATTTAAGTGTCTATGTGAATTATGCGGACAACTTTAAGTGTCTGTCTATTACTTAAGCCTTTGATATATTTAGCCCTGTCATCCAACTTTAGGCACATATTTACCCTCAGACAATTAAGTTTCAATCCGCACTTTTATCATCTACGTAGCATGCCTACATGGATATATATATATATAGAGAGAGAGAGAGAGTAAATACATCAAATTTCCCCTGAACTTGATAACAAAACTTACTTTAATACTTACTTTAACTACATTGACTTTTAAATACCCCCTTTACAATTCTGAACTGATTAAATATCACCCTAAGAGCTGACGTGGCAAAGTGAGTATTCCCCTCAAAGCGCGTGAAATAATAATAATAAACTAAAAGGTAAAAAATCATACACATGACATTTTTTTATTGGCTAATATATAACTAATAATTTTTTAAAAAAATTACAAGTTAAAGTTAAAAAAAAATGTGAAATTTCTTGTTTAGAAGTAAATGAAATTTGTGGGTTTAATTTTTTTTTTAAAAAAATATTTAATCATTTTGTTCTCTTTATTTTGTTGTCTTCCCCAAATGTCTTCTTCCATATTAAAATTTTTCCTTCATCTTCATCCCTCACCTCACCCGTCCTTCATTAATCACAAAACCCAACACCTAATTCGTATTATTGAATGTAAACTTTCTTGAATTTTAAGTAACCATTTTGAATTCTATTAGTTGTGATGTAAAAACTGTGGGTCTATCAACTTTCTTACACAATCTTCATTTTTTATTTGAGTTGTTAAGAAAAAAATAACTTTCAAAAATTATTATTCTCCCGAGGGCTGATTTGCGGGAGAGAGAGAGTTTGAAGAAGAAAAAGTAAGTATGCTATTTTTTTGGGAAATTCGGGAAAAAGAAGAAGCTAGTAAAGGTTGAAAATGGTGAAAATCAAGAAAGAAGAAAGAGGGGGAGGGGGCGTAGAAGAAGATGGGGCAATTTTGATTTTAAAATGCATTTTTAGTTAATTGATTAGTGTAATGAATTTTAAGAAAATGTTTTAAAAAAATATTGAAAAATAATGACGTGGTGCTTACATGGCTATGATGTCACAGGTGAGAGTGATATTCTACTCTCAGGGTTGTATTTAATTCACATAAAAAATGTTAAGGGGATATTTAAATGTCCGTATAATTTAAGTGCTAAAATAAGTTGTGCTGCCAAGTTCCACTTAATATTTCATCCTACTTTAATTTTTATAGTTTATACCCAATTTCAAGTATTTTACCCATTCATTTAACCCATAACATCCGAATCCTAAAACTGAGGTTTCCGACATTCAATCTACATTACTTAAATTTGAATATTTTTTTTCTGTATTTCATGTTAATTCACATCAAAAATGTTAAAGGGGGCTGATTCTTGTTCTTATTATATTGCAAATCTGGATAATGGCATTGATTACTTTACTCCAAAATTTAGCAAATCATAAACTGTTTAGGGTCGTTTGGTGTGAGAGATAAATATAAATAGTCATGAGATAAGAAATAGTGATGGGATAAAAAATTTGTGTCTTGTTTGGTTGTCATGTTTGAGATAACTTATCCCACCATGTATATGAAATAACTTATCTCATCACTATGGTATCCAATCAAACGAGTAACAATATTGACAATTTCCTATCTAAAATTTGAGGCCATCGTTAGCAGATTTAATAATTGTACTTAAGAAGTCAATATCCTAATATAATCTACTGTATAACAGCCTAATTATTTTTTTGCCGTGGTTTTCCTTGGGAAAGTGACAATGAAATGGATTGACATTTTATGGGTTAAATGGGTGGATAAAATATTTTGGTATTGGGTATAAATTATACTCCCTCTGTCTCAATTTATGTGGTATTTTTCATTTTTCGAGAGTCAAACAATTTAAGTTTGATCGGGAATTTGCGCATGAAATCTTCATTTGTTTTGAAATGAAATTTATATATTCGTAAAATATGTAAAAAGTATTATAAGTCACAATAATTGATAATTCAGAATGTTTAAAATATCTATGAAAAATTTACGATCAAAGTTAGATTTGTTTGAATCTCAAAATTCGAAAAGTGTCACATAAAATGAGACGGAGGGAGTAATAATTAAATTAAGATGAAATATTAAGTGAAATAAATATAAATCCATGTAGACATGCCAAGTAGATGCCACATACGGATGATTAAAGTGGGGATATGAGACTTAACTGTCTAAGGGCAAATATGTGCCTAAAGTTGGATGGTAGTGGTAAATATTTCAAAAAAAAATGACGAAGGATAAATATAACCCTTTTTTAAGAGTACAGAGGCAAATATGACCCTTTTCTGCTTTTTTCTTTTTTACCAACGCTTACAATAGTCATATTTGGGCTTTTGTAGATGATGATGATCATTTATATTTTGGGAAAATTACACGAATAAACAAATATATATACTACTAGTTAACATAACTATAGTTTGTCTTAGCTATAATTATGTAGTAGTTTTTTAGTTTTGTATAATTCAAAATCCGTATAATATAATTTGTATAATGTGATTTTGTAAAATATAATTTGCATAACGATTTAAAGTTTAGATGTTTGTATTTGTGTATAAATTCGTTATTTTGAATTTATACAAAAATAATTGAATTATACAAATGTAGTCACTAATTATACAAACTAAACAGCTTAAACTGTAGCTACAACATGTAAATATGCAAATTATAGCTATAGAGCATAATTAAATTTAGGGAAAAATGACAAATATAACCCTGAACTATCGTAAATGGTATGCAGATACTCTCTGTCATACTTTTGAGGCATTGGTGCCCCTTTCGTTAAAAAACTAGAGCATATATGCCCTTCACTCTAACGGAAGACTAAATAGGGACACGTGACACAATCTTATCCGTCGATCCGATATTTAATAAATGTCGAATTTGTGGATAAGATTATGACCCGTGTATATCCGTTAGTATAAAGGGTATATATGCCCTAATTTTTCGACGGCAGGGACACCAATGTCCCAAAAGTATGACGAAGAGTATCTGCATACCATTTACGATAATTTGGAAATATATTTATCCTTTTTTAAAAATTTATTATAGTGATTATTTGCGAAAGTTTCCCCATTTTAGCTAAAGGAAAACCCGGCCCGTTAACACTTTTCTACAATCTATTCTCTGTCTTCTCCAATCCCTTAGCCACTGATAAACCCTGGGAGAACCCTAAATCCTCCATTATCGCAAGGACCATCCGAGATGGCTCTCTCCAAGCACACTTTTTTCACCCATCACCTCAGAACCCTAGCTAAACCCCATTATCTCCGCCGCCCTCAACCACCACCTTCCTTCATTTCCCTCCGTCTCCTTTCATTTGCCACTCCTGAAGAAGCTGCCGCTGAACGCCGTAAACGCAAACGCCGCCTCCGTATTGAACCCCCTTTATCCTCCCTTCGTCAGCAACATCAACCTCGTCCCACTACACCTCAAAACCCTAGCTCCGCTAATAACCCAAATGCACCGAAGATCCCCGAAACTGTTTCTGTACTATCCGGTAATAGACTTAATCTCCATAATCGGATTCTTAAACTGATTCGTGAGAATGATTTGGATGAAGCTGCTTTGTACACGCGGCACTCTGTTTACTCTAATTGCCGCCCTACTATCTTTACTTGTAACGCTGTTATGGCTGCGCAACTCCGGCAGTCGAGATATTCTGATCTACTTTCTCTTCACCGGTTCATCACGCAGGCTGGTATTGGGGCTAATATCGTCACACATAATTTGCTCCTCACGGCTTTTATGGATTGCCGGAAAACCGATATGGCTATGGAACATTACAAGCAGCTCATCAATAATGCACCATTTAACCCTTCTCCGACTACGTATCGGATACTTATTAAAGGGCTTGTTGATAATAACAAGATTGATAGGGCGATGGAGTTGAAGGAGGAAATGTTGTCCAAGGGGTTTAGTGCTGACCCGATTGTGTATAGTTATTTGATGTCTGGACAAGCTAAGGGTTCGAACCCAGATGCAGTTTTCGAGCTTTATGAAGAATTGAAGGAGAAATTGGGAGGAAGTGTTTCGGATGGAGTGATTTATGGGAGCTTAATGAAAGGTTATTTCTTGAGGGGAATGGAGCAGGAGGCTATGGAGTGTTATGAGGAAGCTGTGGGTGAGAATTCTAAGATTAAGATGAGTGCTGTGGCATTCAACTATATTCTAGATGCTTTAAGCAAGAATGGGAAGTTTGATGAGGCATTGAAGCTGTTTGATAGGATGCTGAATGAGCACGATCCTCCAAAAAGATTGACCGTGAATTTGGGTAGCTTTAATGTAATGGTGGATGGTTATTGTGCGTTGGGAAGGTTTAAAGACGCAATCAATGTTTTTAACAGCATGGGAGAGAAGAGGTGTAGACCAGACACATTGTCTTACAATAATCTGATTGAGCAGTTGTGCAAAAATGACTTGTTGGGTGAGGCTGAGGAGCTCTATAAGGATATGGGCGAAAAGGGGGTCAGCCCTGATGAGTTCACGTTTGTTTTGTTGATGGATACTTGCTTTAAAGAAAGTAGACCTGATGACGCTGCTGTGTATTTTAAGACCATGGTGGAGTCTAAATTGAGGCCTAATCTTGGGGTTTATGATAGATTGGTTGATGGTTTGGTCAAAGTTGGTAAAGTTGATGAAGCAAAATCATTTTTTGATCTGATGATGGGAAAGCTCAGGATGAATGATGATAGCTACAAGTTTATGATGAATGCATTGTTTGATATTGGGCAGCATGATGAGGTGCTTAAGATTGTGGATAGAATGTTGAGGGAGGATCCAGCTGATTTCTCTGATGAGTTGCAAGAGTTTGTTCGAGAAGCCTTGGCGAAGGAAGGTAGAGATGAGGAGTTGACCAAGCTTATGGATGATATCGAAAGGGAGAAGAAAGAAGCCGCAGACAGGGAGGTTGAAGCAGCCGAAAAAGCGAAGGCCAGTGCAAGAGCTGCTGTTTCCTCTTTGATAAATAGTCCTAAATTGTTTGGAAATAAGGAGCCTGAAGAGCAGTCAACAATTGCTGGTGAGGCTGCCAGCATCAATGACGATGACAAACAAGAGGAGGTAAGTGTTCAAGAAACTGCTGCAGAGGCTAGTTCTGCTGGGGAGGGTGCAGAAGCTGAGAACCTGGTTGCTACAGAAGCTAGAAGTGATGGTGCACTTTGATCAGGTAGCAGAATGATAAAATATGTTGGTTACAACTAATGAGAAACAATAGTAGGTTTCTTTTCAGTCTGCCACACTTGCAAGCACGAACTATAATCCTCTTACGATAAAGTACTAGCGGAAAATTGTTTGTAATTTAGATGGAAATGAAATGAAATGATTTTTTTGATCATCTTTAAGTAAATGGTGAGTAACAATTTGCAATGCAGCAATATCTCAGGTGTAATCTAACTCGTCTCATTTCTTGTTTCACTAGTACAGTAGTACCTAAGTTATTTTGTGAATGTACTGTGAGACCTGTATTATAGCCTTATTAATGTAGTTCAATATTTTTTAATCAAAGTATTCATGTAGTTGAAGAATCATATGAAGCATTAGCTTCCCATCTAGACTCACAGTGGATACACTTAATTTTAGTATGGTAAGACATTGTGTGTGTGTAGCACAAAGGCTGCACTAGGCCATCTTTACAAAAGCATCGGAAGTCATAGCTTCTACAGGTATTGTATGATATCTAACACTGAATCAACATCTTAATTACACCAAAAGTGCTGGTTCTTTTTTGGTCTGACTAGTCCTCCAGACAATGTTCCGTCAAGCAAGCAGCTTCCCTGTAGTCTTGGCCATGATCCATGGCAAATCTTTCATGCTCGGGAATAGTTGCCATAGGAATCTGGTAACCTCACACTGTATAAATAAATGGTTGCCACTTTCACTCCTTTCCACAAAGATAGCACCTTGAACACAAACACCTTCTTGTTCTCTTTAAGTTATCTTGTGTTAGGCCGGCATCTATGACAACCAACCACACAAAACAAGCCATCTTAGGGTCTTTTTTTCACTTTCCAGACTGCTCTCCAGCTCCATATATGGAACTGTTGACAAGCATGATTAAGATATGTGTATGCTAGAGTTCACCGTAAAACTGCCCTTACTATGTGTTCTCTAATTTAAGCTGTCCTCTACTGTTCTCCCATTGAACTGATCAAGAACTTGTAAAAAATCAGTGAATCTGGGAAGATTTCCCCAATCATTTCATTGTAAACATGTTCTGGGGTTGGCTCTTTTAATGAAGGAGCTGCGCATTACTGAATTAGGTTCATCATTGAATTATTTGACTTCTACCACCTACATTATGTAGTTGGCACTCTGGCAGATTTTTGAACATTTTGTTTATTATTAGTATCTTTTACCACAGCCGTTAGGAGATAGACTGGTCATTCTAATGATCGAGATATCTTCTAATGTCATGAATTATTCAAGAATTGAGATGACACTACAACACAAGGAGTTGTAAGATGGTTATTAACAATTGATACGACTAAATCTTCAGGGACAATGATATGTAGCTGGGCAGAGCATGAAGTTCCGAGGGTACAAACAGATTGCTGTCTGTCTCTTTACACCCACTGTCACACGCACATACATCCACAGGAAAAAATAGGGGAGGGAAAAGGAAAAAGGAAAAAAAAAAAAACAATCACTCCGAGAAATAAATTAGCTACACAGATTTGGTATGCACACTCCACCTTCTGGATTTTGCTGTTCTTTCCATATCCTTCCAGTAACTCGAAGTTTTAGCTCCTTTCGATCCCCTCCAGAAAAGAAAAGTGCCATGTTACGTTGGATTATTAGACCATCATGACTGTCCCTGACCTTGCGGTGGCTATCTCGAACACTTCTTGGAGTTCCCTCCCATATGAGCTTTCTACCATTTCCTCCTACTTCGAGACTATAGCTGTAATTGCGTGCCTCAGACTCATCACCCATAAATCGTAGAAATGCCATATAAACAGGGGCCATACCAAGCTGGAATGCCTCAAAGTGGAGACAGAAATACTGTCCAAAACAATGGAAGACCTGAGGAAGGAGTAACAAGGGTTGGTCAATGAGAATGAACTCGGATATGTCAACATGTATATATAAGAAGAGAGAAAATGACATTATGCAGAATGCAGGCAACCACAAGATGTGTCTAGGCAGAAATTAAAACATGTCATGCCTTAAAATTCATCCCTATCTATCTTGTATCTGTATATATAAAAGTTTTTTTTTGAAATTGGTAACATAATCTGTTTATATAAAAGTAAAATGCCACAGTACATCTCCTTTGACATCATGCAGGCCATTTTTTTAATTTGAAGATCATCATAAGGATGTCATTTTTCTTTATTTGAAGACCATCATAAGGATGCCTTTCTTCCTTCGTCGATATTCAGAAACTCAATATCCAATAAATGAGAGGCGTGTGACCTTCAACAGAATGATATAATACTGTCCAATGTATTCCTTAAGAGAGTCTCTGGGAAAGGATCTACCTATCAAAGAAAACATGAGAGAAAATATTGCAGAAAGAGAGAACAAGATAATACAGGGTATTCCCAAAGCCTTAAGAAATGGTCATGGTATAATTTGGTTATCCACATTCTCCCATTTCAATAATTCATTCACAGAACTTTTATAGGTCTATTTCTTAGCATCCTGATTGTTAGGGTGAATAAAAAGGATACTTGAACTTTCATAAACCAAAACAGCATGAAACGTATAGCACATGAATCATGATGCTATGCTCAGAATCATTATTGAACTCAAAAAAAATATTAAAAGTTGATGGACTTACCGTCAGCATCCATGTGGCATTTTCTACTTCTCGAGGATTTGATTTCACGTAGCGATGGTTGAATGTGCATCCCGTGTGCATATCCACTTTGTGATCATCTCTTAAATGTGAAACCAAATAAGGGATGTCACCAGTCACTGAACATTCTGATCCAGCATATGGGCAATTGTATGGTCTAAAATTGCACAGTGCCTCATGCTTTAGCTTACTGTAATATGGGAATATTTCTGGGCATCCCAAAGAAAAATATTTGCAAGGCAGTTCAAGTGACTCTGCAACCTTCTCCAGTGCTAAGCACCTTATATCACCAAGCTCTTGTCTACATGTAGGACATCGATTGTGCACCCTTGTTTTGCAGGTAGAACAAAGTGTGTGCCCATTGTGACACTGCAAAATAAACAAACTTTAAGTCTTTCACAACTGTAAGAACTCTAATTTTACAGAAATGAACAAATGCATAGACGATTGTCACGGGTCACTCAGTTTATGCACCACAAACTATCATCAGAAAAATAATTTACTTGCAGCAAGGAGAATCATAACAAAACAAATTTTAACAAATGAGAAAGCTCTAGGGAAAGGAGAGGACACATATTCATTAGTGGTTATACAAGCCCAGCATTCTCTAAGGACATGCTTTCCACTCTATATGATGTAGGAAAGCAGTCTGCTACAAGATTTAGCCAGCAAAGCCTTCTTTTACTAATTGATAATAATTTGGTAGACAAATTATGAATCTACTCTACCCTACACTCCCATCTTTCTTCCTTATGATTCAACCACGGCAGATATTTAGTCAACTGCGGTTACGCATGACAAGTTTCCGACTTGATCTCTACAGAAAACAAACTTTATGCATTTATTCTATAAGGTACAAGCAATTTCGATCAAGTTGCCTGAAATATACTCTCAGGTTGTACCAACAGGCTTAAAAAAATGAAACAAAAAGACAGCAACTATATATGCTGAGGAGTTCCTATTTCTGCTCATAGAATTCCTAGTGAATTAGAATTAAGCGATGTCAAATTGTAATGAAGTCACCTGAAATATACTCAAAGATTATACCAACTTACAGGCTTCCTATAAATAAACTAGGAAGACGATACCTATATATATGATAATGTATTTCTAATTTCGGCATATACAATTCCTAGTGGCATTCGATATTTCCTGGAAGACCATAGCTGAATTACTCTCACCGAGAGTACCATTTGCATTTATAACTTATCCAAGAAAACTTGGACATATGATAACAGGGTGAAACAATATAATTTAACTTCGTAAATTGCAGTTATACAAACACATCAAAACTTTCACATACAGTTTCTTTTCCACCTTCTCAAGCCTCTCATTTTCTGTCCAGCGAGGAGGAATTTCATGTAGTTATTTATTTACCATTGAATGGGGTGAAGGCGGTAGGGGTTGTGGTTTGCCATAGATTGAGTGCCTTCCTGACAGAAGACTCATTTCTTTTCCCAGACAACCCTATCCTACATATGTTAACATCTATAGGACTAAGTTGATGCAACCTTCTAAGACTACACTAGCTTGATCCTATACAATGCTAAAACGGTAAAAGCCTAAAAGGCTGCACAAATCTCAATCAAAGACAATGAGCTTCCAAGAGCATTAATAAGCAGAATATGACTCTAACCAATCTACGCAGCTGGCAGATGTTACAACAGCGTAACTACCCCACAGAGCTGCTATACTAAGTCATTAACGAGAGTAGACTGTGTTTTTCATAATGTGGTGTTTGGACCTATTATCTGCTCACCTATACTATTCCACCGTGTACCTGCCATCTCCACTAGCATAAGTATCACGTAACTCTGCCACCAAGACTTAAACCGAGAGGAAACCACCAAGCAATTTTTCTTTTCTCAGATAAGATTGAACCCTGGTCTCACATCATTTTCACCCAGTTCATCGACTGTTATCCCACATCTTTGGGTGCAAGGGGCTGACAAAATCTTTCTCATTAATCTATCTAATTAAAGAACAAAGTCATAAGGCTGATATGTTTGTTCAACAAGTAGCAAATCAACTCTCTTCATATTCATGAAAAAAAAATCAACTACTAAGTTAATTGCAAAACAGTTAAGTTCAGTGGCCTTCATTCGGCGAACACCCAACAGTCAAAAAGTATACAGCATATCCAATAATCTGCAGTCATTTTCAAAAACTCAAGCTGTTACAAGTTGATCATCAATTCTTTAAACATTCTGAAATTGATAAAAACCTAATCAAATTCTCCAAAAAGACTTTCATCATCTTCACTTCCTCAGCATACCATAACCAAAACTATTAACCCCATTATCGTGCTTTTACCTCAATCTAAGTTTGCAATATTTCTAAAGAGTCAAAAGAACATTTGAAAATTCTAACAAAATCAACTTTAACTTTAAGGTTAAAATAGCACAAAGAAAGATCAACATACCATTTCCAACACATTTAACATCATTTTCCATCAACACAACAGCAAAGAATTAATATTGAAGACATAAAAACCCAACCTTTACATAGAAAAAAACGAAAACAAACAAAAAAGAAAATACCTGATGAATTGGTGGATACATAGAATTGGTACAAACGGGGCATTCAAGCAATTCATGTACACTAGTAGGGGCAAGTCCGGGAAGAAGAATACTATGAGGTTTTGCAGAAGAAAATTGATGATTATGATTATGAGATAACTGGATCTCTTCATCTTCAATACCATCAGTTGACGAAACACACTCAATGTTCTCCATTTCCATTGCTCCTTTACAAAATCTGAAAGCAACCCACTTTGACCCAATTATCAAATAGAGAAAAAGATTCAATCTTTCTCTCCACCCAATAAATTTCAAGTCACAAATGGCGCATATCGCAAAATTCACATTTCTTGATATATCAACGGCAAGAACAAGAAGAAGAAGCAAAAGAAATGAAATTAAAGATCGGCAACGGATTCTGATGAAAGAACCAAATCAAACAAACTTTTTTTTCTCCCTGAAAACCCCCCACCCCCGTCTTCTTCTTCCTTTCCGGTGGCTCTGAATTTGTGTGAGAGAAATAAGGATCACCGTCAAATTCCCGACATAATTTGTTGTTAGATACTTTATCTGACGGCTACTGATTTTTCTTCATTCCTATTCTTTTTTTCTATTTTAATGTAATTATTTTTGGGTTCTGAAATTCCCAAATACAGCTATTTGCCTATTTGGTGTTTTTGTTTTTGTTTTTTTTTGGTCGTTTGAAAAAAGGAAAAAAAATTATTTATTAGTATTTTATTTAAAAACTGCTGGATAGAAAAATAAAAGGTGGGTCAGTATTTTGCCTTTGATTAAAACTAGGTAAATTTTAAAATATAGTATATTTTTTATCTTGTTGATATAAGATAATTGCAATCTATGGCATTATGAATATTCTAATTTTAATTTTTAAATATTAAATTGACCAAATTGTCTCTCGAATAATGAAGCATCATGTGTTTTTTTTTATATACACTTATTATTTAATTATAATTAGATAAGTTTTACTTTCATTTGATTTATCAGTTAACTATATTATACTCTTTTCATCCCCATATTAGTCATCACATTTTTCTCTCAACCCACATTTAGAAAATTACAAATAAGAAGTGTTTTTTTCCACTAATAGTATTTTTAAAGGTAAAATGAAAAAAATAATTTTATGTTATTTTCATAAATTAATAAGAATTTGGGACGAATATTTTTAACAATGTTGACAACTAGTAATGAGATTAACTAGTTAGATTTTAAAAAGAAAAAAAAAGAGTAAAAAGTTGTCATTGATGATTGTCTCAAACTGTTTCAATGGTATTGATGGAGAACAAGGTGAAAATAATGAAGGCAAGAAAACATGAAAGAATCCTTCTTATTTTTGTCAATCAAATAAGAATCATAAACAAACTTTTATAATTAATTTAGAGTCTAAATTACCACATATTAATACTTTTTTTTTGGTATTTTTATTTAAATATTAATAATATGTGAATACATTAAGAGGAATAAGTGTTTCTAAAAATGAATCAACGGTGTAATTCTCTTATCCACTGTTCGTAGATAGAAGTTAATCTCTTCCGATTGTAGACATTGACTTATTGAGTGTAGAAATGTGGAAGTCATTTTTGCCTGCTTGAAAAAAAGAAAAGTTCTTGGTATTAATATAGGTTGTGGTGTAGTGACAAAACTGCTTTACCCTTGATAAAAATTTCAAGTTTGAACCCTGAGAAAATCTTGTTGGGAGCGTCACCCTCAAATGAGTTTTGCCGCGCGTAATCTGAATTTAGTCGGATTTCAATATACGCCAAATTTAATCGGACTTTAGTGCGTGCTCTTAACACACCGAATGAGAAACCAAAGGAAAAACTGTGAATATCTTAATGGTGGATACATAAAAGACAATTACAGGTTTAATAGCGGCATGATATACATACATTTATGATTAATTAGGAATTAAGTCATACTTTGGTACAGCTATTATCATTATTATCCAAATTAAGCAACAAATGTAAACAATCCAACAACAAATTAAATTTAAAAATGAAAAGTTTTTTCTTTATAGGAGATGGCCGGTGGACTGCAGGTGACGCCATGATGTAGAATTGGACAAATGATTAGAAAAAAATCTCTTATTTCTCACGCTTCTTATTAAAAAAAAAAAATCATATCAAATGCAATCTTAATTAACATTTTTAGTTAATCGGTTAAAGTTTTAATCATATGCTTAGCCACATCATCAGTGTAATATATGTAATTGTTGTACCATCACATAAATAACATATAATATATATACTAGTGGTATGCATATGCAACATAGTGTTATTTCACAAGTGGAATTTGAGGAAGTAGAAATTGTTATATATGATAATCGAAGTAAAAATAATAATAATAGATAATGACACGAATAAAAGGGCAGAAAACTACAAAAGTAATACTACGACTACCAGTATAGAAGAATTAGTGTGACGATGCTCAACTACCTATTAACCACCTACTATCCTAATATTTGTGTCCTCCATAACCTCCTATCTAAAATTATTTTCTCGTGAAGTAAACATTATTTACAACCGTGCGTATATCCTTTTTGCCACATTTTTCATTCAAACTTAACCTTATTATTTGCAACACTTTGCCAACAAAGTAAAATTATTATCATGTGATTAGGAGGTCACGAGTTCAAGCCTTAAAAACAATCTTTAGCGGAAATACGAGATAAGACTGCCTACAATAGGCCCTTGTGGTTGAACCCTTTCCTGGACCTTGAGCATAGCGAAAGCTTTAGTGCAGATAGCTGCTCTTTTACTCTATTGTCTTAGCAACAAACTTCTTTAAAGAGAATACTAGATTCTTTCTAAAACCTATCCGTATCAATTTTTCTCTGTATCGAAATTCCATTCGATTTATTTATAAGCTCGCCCTTCAATCATTTTCCACTTAAAAAAAATTCAAACATGTAACGTGTATCTAACCACATATCAATCGTTGCACTCATAGAACTGAAATTAGTAATTACTACTAATCGACAACAAACAACACTTTTGGATGATGTGTCACAATTTTTGGATTTTCTATGAAGTTGAAACGTCTATGTTACGGGCAAAAGAGAACAGAAAATGACAATATCAAGATTTCTTGACCACTTACATATTGTATAAAAGAATATAATTTTTTTGTAAAAGAAACACAAATTTTATGGGTTCTCCAAATAATTAGTGCATGAGGTTGCTGTTTAATAATAGCCACTCAAATGATACAATTGCTTATACCTTTTGCTTTCTAGAGAAACCTCACCTTTGCGTGCTCATCTTTCCATACTTTTACATAAAATCTTATGGTTTAAACAAATGACAGAATGTGAGTACCAAACATATCATTTTATACACCTCATCACTCTCTAAATAAAGGTCCCCACCAAAAAATTCTTAAAGAAAAAAATTTGAATTGCAATGTCCAGTAATTCATCACTTCATTGATCAATAGACTATACCTTAATGCCCCCACCAAACTTTTCCTCAAAGTGATAGCTAATTGGACCGTTAGGAAAAACCGCTTCATTGGCCAATAGACTATACCTTAATGCCCCCACCAAACTTTTCCTCAAAGTGATAGCTAATTGGACCTTTAGGAAAAACTTCACAAATAGCCGCTTTTCGACCCCTGTAAGTGAAAGACAGCTGATTTCATGGAGTTTTACTTATGGAAATTGAAACGCCAAGACAAAAGTAGCTGGGCCACTCTATTACTACATCGAGCTGTAGGGTGTCTAGTACATAAAGGAGCAGACGCCATACCCAAGCAAATGCCTAAAGAGGGCAACAACACAGCCAATGTAGACGGATAATGTGTATGCAAACCTTACCCCTACCTTGAGAGGTTGTTTCTAATAGACTAAAGGGGCAACCTAGTGCACTAAGCGCCCTCTATGCACGGAGTCCAAAGAAGGGCCAGACCACAAAGGTTCATTGTACGCAATCTTACCCTACATTTCTATACGAGGTGGTTTCACGGCTTGAACCCATGACCTCCTGACAGCATAATAACAACTTGACCAGTTGTGTCAAGACTCCCATAAAAAGGGTCATCTGAAGAAATTGTGTTTCCAAAGGATGACTAGAGCATAAGATGCATATTCTGTTCAAATAAATAGCCAAGAGGAAAGTTGAGAAGGGTGGCACTTTCTAACTTCTAGAATTATAATAGCTAGAGCAGATCAAAGAATAAATAGCAAGATAACAGTAAAACACAACAAAATGCAGTATGAAAGTACATTGAGCTCTATTTAAATAACATTGTTTATTTGAATTTAGATTGCTGTACACAAGTGAGACCAGAAATACACCTCACAGAACATTTACAAAGCAACAATGGAAGGAAGCTCCTGTTCCGCCTCATGGTCTCCATCAGACCCCTCCATGTTTGACTGTAGTAGTGCAACATGAAAAACGTTAAATACTATAATTTGACACTCTATTTGCAACATCAAATACTAGATCATGCCAGGTTAAACTTACCTCAGAATCCTTTGATCTATTCTGTGGGAAGTGTCGGTCAAATGCACCTTTGCCATAAAGGATTTTACCCCCACATCCTCGCCCCTCAGTTCCTACAGACTCCTCATCAACTACAACGGCTTCTATTACATCATCACCTGTTCTGACATCAGGAATCTGCAAGACATAGAAATCAGAAATATGCTGGCAGAAGGAACGACAAAAGGAAATAAAATAAAGGACAAGCAAGTTTGAGGGAGTCCAGCAACAGGCTACAGTTAATTTAGAATGCATCTCTCCAGGCAACTATGTATTGTTTAGATGATTCCCTCTAAAATTTTGATGATTGTTCTGTTTATTAGTTACAAAAAGTTTGTCAGCTCAAGGTTTCACAGTATACTTGGTAAAAACCAACAAGTATTTGTCATTAACTCAGTACATACTTTATAATATAAACATACACAGAACTCAACCTGCATGTTCTAAGCACAATCATAGAGATTGTCAGAATTTGAAATAAGCACCATGGTCTGATCAATTTTATTTTGAACATTACGTTCAGCAATATAATCCCCAGCCAAAGAAAAGCTAAGTTTCTCAGATTCGGGGGCGAGTGTCTGATACGGGTGTGGATCTAGAGGTCAGATCCTTCGTGATCTAAATTTTAAAATTCGGGGGTATGGATACGAATGTAGGGATTCGGTTAAAAAATAATTCAAATATCTAAAAATCGAGTTATATGTCTAAATTATGAGACATTAGGTGGGTAGCTTTCAAGGTATTATGAGGAAAAATATACATCAAGAGGAGACTGCCAGAAGGTGATATAAGGAAAATGACTGACAGAAATTTCTATATACATGGTACTCCATTTTCTTCAATTTTACCTTCAACTTTTGTTTTGATTACGGAAATCTTTGTATCTGTACCAAATTTCTCCGTCAAGTTTGGTCAAAATACCCAAAACGGTTGACCAAATCGGGTCTGGATCCCACACCCATACCCATGTTGCGGCACCGAAAGTGAAGAGTCTGAGCAACTTAGAAGAGAAGTACACTAAAGCAAATGTGTATTTGAATATCATAATGTCAAGCAGTGTGCTTTACATAATTAATTAATTCATTTCCAGGTCAACATAACAACTGTAGAACGTAAATCTGAACAGTCCTCACAGATGCTGTAGGTCCACAGAGAAAAAAGAAAGAGGAAAAAAGGTGTACTACATACCTCATACATAGCATCCATCAAAATGTTCTCCAATATGGATCGCAATCCACGAGCACCAGTATTTTTAGATATTGCTTTCTTAGCTATCAATCTTAGTGCATCTTCAACGAAATGCAACTTTACCTGAGAAAGAAGTCTCCAAGTATGAGAGAAATAACATTCTGATAAAATTAACGGGAACCTAGAAAAGCTCCAACCTGCTCCTTGCCCAAATGAGACAGGTTCTAAAAAAGATAAACTGATGCATCTTTCTGCATAGCCGAAAAAGATCTTGAGAGGCAAACACTCACCCCGTTCATTTGGAACATCTTTTTGTACTGCTTCCCTAGCGCATTTTTTGGCTCAGTTAGAACCTGCAAAGAACCGAAACAGTGAGAAGAGAAAAATCTAAATTTTCCCTATAGTAAAATACTGAAAGATTAAACCCAATGGCATAACTTTATGTACAAAAAATTCCATTTTATTCTAGCAAAGGAAGACCCAGTTTCCCATACAAATCATAATAATATGCACAAGGCAATTAGTACCTAAAGACAAGTTACGGGAAACATTAGTCATTACCTGCACAAGTTGATCCTCAGTTAAAGCTGACAGACTAACAAGGATGGGGAATCGACCGACAAACTCAGGTATCAGACCATATGATATTAGATCACTACTTTCAACCTGCATAACAGGAGAATTACATACTATGCTTAGTATATACTTCAAAACATACCATAAAAAAAAGAAGAATAAAGAGCTAAATTGGTCATAGAATTATCCATATTTTAAAAATAAAATAAAATAAATATTTAGAAATTACATGACATACTATATCGGTCAGAACTTTTTCCATATTAAAGTGGCAAAATAATACATTTCAAGATCTCAGTCAAATATCACTTTATTTAACTGACATCAAACAAGCCAGAGGAAATAAATGAAACACAAGCAAATACAACTCTTTTTTCGAATTGGTTAAGTACATACAACTCTGCATATGCTCAAACTACAAATTAGGGAAAAAACCGAATTCTAGAAAAAATGTGTTGGAGATGCAGAAGAATAATGATAACTAACAGTAATAACACAGTTTCACATAAGTGAACTAATATCTCAGTTCATCTTGTTGCATACATTTGACTTCATCTGATGCACATGTAACTAATTTCATTGACCAATAAGCACAGAAATCCATAGATATCAGTTTCTCAATGGAGCTAAAATGGAGGCTACATCTATGATCATGCAAAATACAACCACAATCAAGCTAGAAAAACTATTAGTATATGTAGTTCGGAAGGTTTGCTAAGCTGCAAGGGTTCAGAAGAACTTACTGTCTCCAATAAAGATGACGTCACAGCAGCACTTGTAACACCACCAGTCCTCATGTTTGTGCGAACTGGTGCACCAAATCCTATAGAAGAATCTTGGCGCCTGAAAACATGAACAAGTATATCAGGAATAAGGTTAATATCAGACTAAAGGGAAGAGATCAAACTATTACGCGGAAGTAGTAAGACCTTTCAGAGATTGTTTTCTCCAAGTCAATGAAGGCTCCACCACATATAAAGAGAATGTCTTTGGTATCAATCTGTACTGACAAACTTAAATTAGGCTATAAGAAACTTTTTGTTCAAAGATATATATCTGAAACATCAGATCAATTGAAAAACATCATATCAACTGTAAAACCTAGCATGCTAAAAGAAAAAGGGTCGTCCAACGATATGAAAAGCGCAAAGAGTTAACAAATAACTATGAAGATAAACTTAGACAAAAGAATCAGTCAAAGATCTCTTAACTAGTTCTTCCAGAACAACTATCATCCACCCACTAACAGAAGGCCAAATGAAACAGTCACTATACCCTAAGTTGCTCGGACTCAGGTGCAGTTATCTGATGCGTATGCAAATCCGAGGGTCGTATTCGGCAAAATCTAAATTTTAAGATTTGTGGGTACGGATCTAGACATGGATACGGGTGCTGGGATTCGGCTAAAAATCCAAAATTATAAAATAGAGCTATAAAGATATTCTAATTTATAAAAGATCTAATAGGTTGTCTTTCCTAAGACCCCCAACTTCTTTCAAGCACTTTGGTTCTTCCCCTCAAAAAAAGAAAAAGAAAGTCATTCAAGACCTTCCACCAACTCTCCTTACCGATCATTGCTACTGTCTACCAAAAGTGGGAACACAACCGCTTGAATTCTTAGCTTCCTTCTGTTTGGCTTGAAACATGAAACAACGAATATTGACCAAGAGGAAAAGCTAAAAAAGAAACAAAAGGACTATAATATTGAAGGTATGCCATTCCTCATGTCTTTAAATCTATTTTATCTTTTATCAAAATCTCAAATTTCCCCCAAATTTGTCCATGGAGACTGGTCAAATTATCCGATGTGGGTTGACCGAATCCCACATGTATCCCGCACCCACACCCGCACCCGTCTCGCGTCAACATGGGTGCGGCAGCAAAAATGAAGAGTCTGCGCAACTTAGTACCTCAGTTATGAAATCAGTAAATAATTACGAAGGTAAATTAATTCATCCTAAACTCAAGATCATAAGCACGTCAATTTATCTTATTGGATACAAAATTTTATCCATTTGAAGACATCCATATAAACTGTTAACACTACAGAGCCAAGAAATAAACATTTTTTGTTCCCAGGACACTCCAGATTCTTCTCGACTGCGAATATATATCTTAATCTCAAAATGAAATGTATTTATAACTTACCTGAATATTATCCCCTCTAGGGTGCTTCCGAGCTCCCTTCTCCGGCACATTGACAATCTGCAACAGAAAGCTCATTGTTATTGCTAATTTTAGGATAAGTAACAGAAAGCTAATTATATTAACAATCAAATGACATAACCATCATTTTTTCCAATCATTACCACTGAACTATAGATCAAACCATGATCCAATATCACAAGTCTAGCCCTAAAAATAGTCAGACCACTCTTTGATCACAACAATTGTTTTGCATATCTGGAGGTCATTTGATAAGGATAGATAATAATAGAAATGTGAAAATGGAAAGGAGAAAAAAAGAAGAAGCCATTCCTTGCTTTTCTGAATGCATTCGACATACAAGATTCATGTAATTCCAATAAATATCTTCAGAATAGAGAAGAGAGAGGAAAGAATATTAAAAGAGAAAACCACCACTACTACTTCTGGAATGAAAGTATAAAACTAGCAGAAAGGGTAAAAGGACTCACAGTTAGCACATGCAGACTGTTGCAGGAAACCCAAAAAAGACATGAAACAAGTATCAAGGCCACCAGCAAGATAAAAGTTATTTCATAGAAGATGAGCTACATTTAGCCAGTCAGTGGGATCTAAAAGAGAGCACCTTATATAGTTTGGTTAGAAGCAACCAACACTAAGCCTCCAACTCTCAAGTGATCCTTCCATAACAGCCAGGTTATTGTCATATACAAAAGCTATTTGTCTAGATCTAATGTTAATGAGCCATTAGCAGTCAAAGTTGCAAACATTTGCAACATTAAACAACATCCACACTTGGTAACAGATTGTGGCGATCCACAATCAATTCACCATTAACAAGCAAAAATTAAGCTATACACTTACTGTTCCTTCAAGCATCTTCAACAATGCCTGCTGGACGCCCTCTCCTGAAACATCTCTACTAATGTTGAGGCTTTCAGCCTGGAAATATCAGTATAAGAGGAGGAATCAGCTAAACTGACACATGAGAAGTCGCTAGTGAAGTTTAATCTGAAAAAAAAAGAAGAGGAAAAAAAACACTCAGTAAGCCAACATTAACCTTTTTCGTGATCTTGTCAACTTCATCAATATACACTATGCCTTGCTGAGCAGCTGATACATTGTAGTCAGCAACCTGCAATATTATCAGACCAGAGTAATTAAATGACAACTCATATCAAGGGTAGAAATCACTGGAAATGATGCGCAAAATCATGCATTCTGATTAAGAAGAAAGAGCATTTCACAAGTAGTAACCACTTCTCTCTCCATTTCTAAGTTCGCTTAGTTAGATATTGCAGTCATCTCTGGAAAAAATGTGACAACATTGTATGATATGCAAATAACTAGATGCGTAGAAACAGAAAATATTATAGAAACAGAAAAAAAGAGGTTGCAGTTGGTGTTATAGTTTTCTAGACTTCTGGCCACCTAATTGCTAAGGGACAAAAGATCCTACATCTACTCCTTGTACTAAGTCTTTTGTTACACAAAGTTCAAAAAGCTCCGGTAAAATAGGAAATAAACTAGAACATTTTTTTATATTCAGGGGTTTCATCTGTCACATTCTGCAAAATCATCAGATAAACAGTAATCTGCATTATATCCTAAAAGCTAGTTCTAAAGCATACACATAATTTGGCAATGATGCTATGATAGCAATGATGATTTTTCTTTTTCCCCACCTAAAAATCTCAAGACAAAGAAAACGAGAACAGGAAATAGAACAATAAATTAAAGATAAGAGACTCAACAGGTTTAGTACTTACAGTGAGGAGCTTATATAGAATAGATTCCACATCTTCCCCAACATATCCTGCCTGCAGACAAAAGTATTATCATTGACTGAATGTTTTGGAACAAGTATACCATTATATGGAAACCCACAGCTTCAGGACTCTTATCAAGGTGACAACTATCTTTAATGGGAAATTTACCAATATGTACAGTTCGGCTAAACTTATTTACCACTATGGCTGAAATATACAAAACCTGTACACTGATTATGTATTTTATATGTATAGTATACTTAGATATACAAAACCTATAATTTGTTGGCTATTTTATAGACTAGATCACCCAAAGGCATTGGACTGTAATTATCCCCCTTTTTACTGATAACATCACGTGGTTTCTGCTACTTTACTTCTATGAAAGACTTCAGCGATTAAGCTCTGGAAACAGGGTAAGCAAGGAATAGTAAACATGCTCAGACCAAATTAACCTAGCCACCAGGAAATTCTAGTTATTTAATCTCAAGATAGACTAAATTAACAGTAGCATCTCATTTCATGACGGCCTAAAGTTCGGATACCAAGTGTCATCAATTTATACACATGCGTAGGTGTCAATAGTCTTGGAATATCAAAATGAAGAACAGCCTTTCTATTTTTGTCTTCAGGCTCATAGTAATAACCCTCTGAAAGTAGACTCATGAAGTTCCATAGTTCCAGAAAGCTGAACTATGAAATTTGGGTTTGCCTAATAGTCATGAAAATTGAGAGCAGCTATTCTTTATTCTCCATCTTCTTACAAGCTCTCACTACTTTCAACTTCTTTTCTCATCTTTCTCATTTTAGCTTCTAAGGAGAACCATTACCATGATTTTGTCCCAAAAAAGTTCCCCACGTGCACCAATCTACTACATGGTCTTCAATGCCAACACTAGTGCTCAAAACACTTTCACCTTCAATAGATGAAGACAGATCTCCTACATTCTACATTTACACTGGATCAAACTCAAAACCAGCTCAGTTGTAGCTCCGAAAGAGCTAATTCAGATTTCGATTAACCCTGACCTCAAACAGACTATCTGCAAACGGTTTGCAAGGCTTATGGGATCTCCAATCTTCAAATTTCAAACAATTTAAGAACAACAACATACCCAGTATATTACAAGTGTGATCTGGGGAGGGTGGGGTGTTCGCAGACTTATCCCTACCTTTGTGGGGTAGCTAGGTTGTTTCCAATATACCCACGGCTCAAGAAAATTTCAAACAATTTAACACACTATATATGTGCAAGAGTGACAAATATACAAGGATAGATTATGTATTGAAATAAGAAATTTGGATTTGAAGGACAGTGTTGACATATTTACATTTAAGGGAACAAGATTTAGAAAAATATAGATTCAATTAAAAGATTGTTAAGCTGAGAGTTGTTTCCTATCTCTACCAAGGTGACAGGATAACCACATACCTGAGTTAGTGTCGTAGCATCTGCTATAACAAAGGGAACATTCACCAATCGAGCTAAGGTCTTGGCAAGTAAAGTTTTCCCTGTCCTTGATATGACACAAAATACTCAAGTGAAAAAGTAATTTTTATTAAATTAAGGATCACACTTTTAACGACATGATGACAATGTTAGAGCTCTATTCATTCACACCTCCCACTCCAATGAAAAAAGCAGGAAATCAGGATAAGTTGATGGGCTAAAAGGATACTCCTTCTGTCCCAATTTATATGACACATTTTGGATTTCGAGATTCAAACAAGTCTATCTTTGACCGTAATTTTTTCATATATCTTTTAATTATTTTGAATTATCAATTATTGAGACTTATAGTACTTTTTATGTAGTTTACAAATATATAAATTTCATTTTAAAAAATTTGAAGATTCCATGAGCAAATTCTCGGTCAAACTTAAACTGTTTGACTCTCGAAAAGCGAAATGTGTAACATAAATTGGGACAGAGGGAGTAAAAGATAAAAGGAGAACGACGCATTAAAATTACATATCATAGTCAAAAAGCAAAATTCATGTGGCACCCTAATCATCACAGTTTTAGCTTTAATATACAAGTCAAAGTTATTTACATATCAGCCCACATGTATAGCTCTATGATATTATGAAGCAGAGAATGATCATTAGCTTGAGACCATCATATCACCAGTATAAGTAAATGGCACCTCACAGTGTCTTCAGAAAAAAATCACAATTAAAAAGAAAAAGAAAGCAGGAGAAAGGGGGAAAAAGTTTCTCTGTTGATGAATCTAAAGTTTCATACTTCAAGGGCATGTTTATCAAAATACTTCTTTACCACATTTTAGACCTCAAGAAGCGCAATGGACAATTGTAAAGATTACCTGAACCTGTTGGCCCCATTAAAAGGATGTTACTCTTCTCAAGCTCCACAGACTCATTTTCTACTCCATCTGTTTTTTCACTACTGTCATTTCCTGCAGGCCTTGGTACCACATTTAAACAATACATTAGGAGAATAGATAAGGTATAGGAATTTCCATCTCTGAGTTCCAATGGTCCAAATAGCTTCATCTTCCATGTCACATGGAGAAAACATAAAATACAGGGAAGGGGGTAGGTGAAAAAAACATGGAAATTATGCAGTGTTCAAAACTAACCACTTATGTGAAGAGTCATTATATATTCTCTTGTAATGATTATATACGGCGACAGACAGAACCTGCAATCACAAAATGATAAAGAAAGTCACTCTAGCAGCTCAAGAATAGTCTCTTTTACTAGATCTCAAGCACCCTTGGACACAAAATGAGCTCTTCTAATCACATTGTAATCAATATAGCAAGCATAAAATCAAGGACTAGACTATCTTTATCTATGACTCAAAGGGTACCCAGAATTATCAGTTCCAAAAGAGAGAACTTTAAAAAAGATTACCTTTTTAGCTCTCTCCTGTCCAATTACAAACTTATCAAGTCCTTTACACAGTTGCTTTGGTGTGGGAAATTGGGTACCCAAATTGGATCCACCCCAAGACCCATCTTTTGACCCAGAACCAAACCCACCTCCAGACCCCTCACCAGGACCTTCCCCTTCACCCACCTGAACAAACTTCACACCAGGACGAACCACAATCCCCTCACCAGGTGGTTGCCAAATCTCAGGAGGTTCCCCATAGTTACTAGACATACTAATTTTCTCCTTACTCTTCCTACTTGAATTCTGCGAATTCTTCAAATTATCATAACATCGGTCCACGAATTCCCCACGAAACGATACAGGCTTGAATAAAGAAGAACTATGACCAGAATTTGAGACCAAATTATCCCATTTGGTTCGATTACACAAATGGAAATTGGGTAAATGACCCGTGTGAAAATCATTGATGATAAAATATCTGAAGTGGGTAATAGCCATAGAGGCCGTATGTCTCGACGATTTCGATCTAAGTACAGCTGCCATATCGGCTTAGTTCAGTGGAAACTCAACGCCCCCAACAAAGAAAAACAAGAAAACTAAGTAAAGATTCTTTCTTTTTATATGTCTGAACAAGATACAGATGATTATGTAATGAAATCTTCTAGAGGGGATGTGGGTATGGGTTACAATCTCAAGATTTGAGGTTTGTCGGAAGAGAGGAGACTTTTGTGGGGTTTGGGAGATGACCCATCAGACAAAGAATACTGAAATTGAGAAATTCTTGTTTACAGAGGATTTTGGTAGTGGAGGAGGAATGAGGATTTTCTAGAGCAACACAGAAGAATTAAATTTTAATATCCAAAAGAGTGAAAGCAGCAAGCAAAGAAATGAAAGTTACTTTCAGGAATATCTACATGAAGTGTTGGGGAAAAAAATCTACAGGAAACAGTAACGATGTCGTACTGTCTCTCTTGGTTTCTTGATTTCTTGGCATTCCTCTTGTTTTGTCTTTTGGGTGTGTTGGGGTGGGGGAGGGGTGCGAAAGGTAAAATATTGACTCTCATAAAGTGAAATTTATAAAAAATCAAATTGAATTTAACTTTAAAAATTAGTTAAATTGACTATCGTAAAGTGAAACATGACAAGTAAAAGTGAATGTTATAATTTCACTCTTGGTTTCTTGATTTCTTGTCATTCCTCTTATTTGTCACTCTCTTTTTGGTGTGTATGGGAATATTGACTCTCGTAAAGTGAAATTTCTAAAAAATCTAACTCAATATAACTCTGAAAAAATAGTTAAACTAACTATCATAAAATGAAACTTGACAAGTAAAAATGAAAACAAAGAAAATATTACTCAACAACTTTGTTAGTCAAAATGGAGGAAGAACAAAGCTCAAGGTTCTTGTAACACCCCGTATCCAAAAATGGAGATTTCAGATTTTCTGGTGTTACAAGTGGCACTCACGGACACCATCCACGGACCGTAGATGGACTCACGGTCCGTCCTGCAGGTCCGTGGTTTGTGACAGAAAACTTCCCCAGAACTCAGTCA